>CM038680.1:116179556-116431838 GCA_021605205.1 Aegilops longissima
GAACGGCGCCAACAAAGGGTGGCGCCGGTGATGTAGAGCAGCAACAGGGGGTTGGCCACGACGCGGGGGCGTGGGCATCACGAGGAGAAGGGAAGGCGACGTAGCCGAGGGCGCCGGCGACGGGGCGCGTGAGCGGGGTCGGGCGCTGGCACGCGCGTACTAGGCGGCAGCGAGCAGAGACGTCGTGAGCTCGCGCGAGGTCAGCCGGCGTGCGGCCAAGGCGTTGGAGGGACCGTGGCGGGTGGTGCGAGTGCGCGCACAGGAGCAGAGCTCTGTGTGGCCACGAGAGGATGTGGGGCGAGGGAGAGAGGAGGCCGGGGCCTCACCGTTCGTGTAGGGACAAGGCAGCGGTGCGCGGGGAGGAGATGGAGACGACGGGAACGGAGAGGAAGCAGTCCGGCGAAGTGGTCCAGCAAGGCGGCTCCGGCGAGGTCCAGGCGAGGCGGCGTTGGCCGCAGCGTCTGCGGCCTTCGGGCGCGATCTTGGGCGCGGAAGAGACGACGGGACGGCAGAGACGGGATCCGGCGAGCGCCTGGCGACGGGGGAACGGTGGGGTAGGCAGAGGGGCGCCGGGCGCTGATGTTGTTGCCCCGATCCAGAAGGGGATCGGGGAGTGACGAGAGTGGGGAGTGCGGTTTCGTCACCGACCCAGATCGGATCAGGACGGGGAGAGGGAGTGGGGCGAGTGGTTGGGTTAGGGTTACGGGGGTGGGGAGTTAGTAGGGGAGGTGGACCGGGGTGGGCCGCCCATTAGAGCGGCTGAGGCCAGCTGGGCCACTTGGCCCAGCGGGGGGGGGGGGGTCCTATTTTCTTTTCTCTTTTTTTGGTTTGCTTGTTTTCCTTTTCTTTTTTTTCAATTTCTTTTCTGTTTATTTTTACCTTTGTTTTATAAATTATAAATCTAGCCCCTAAATTAGTACTAATACTTATGACACTACCACAATTGATTTGGCACCCTAAACAATTAATTTATATTTGTTTAGTATTTAAAAGACATTTAAATATTAGTTCTACTGTAGTTTTTATTAATTTAGTGCTTCTAACCACTTTATAAAAAGATGTTTTCTCCACAATAATTACCTATGCATTATTTGTCACCGCTCGAACATTTTAGTTTTAAAGTTTGAAAACTTTTGATGTTTGCCTTGATTTTAAATTCGAAGTTCGAACTGGGTTTCTAACCGACGCGAGTTTATCAACAATAACCAAGGTGATGTGGCATCATTAGTAGAGGTTGACTGTAGCTTAATTATCCGGGCGTCGCATCGCCCACCGAACCACGCCCCAAGAACCTTAAGGTATAATTTACTTACTCCACATGCATTGCTCTAGCTGCATGTATACCATGATTCTAGGACGTGGTTCAAAGAGGAAAGGAGTGGGGGAAAGTAGTGGGAAAAGTTGTATATAGCATGAATCTAGGACGTGGTTCAAAGAGGAAATGAAGGGGGAAAGTTGTATAGCATGAATTTAGGACGTGGTTCAAAGAGGAAAGGAATGGGGGAAAGCAGTGGGGAAAGTTGTATCACATAAATCTAGGACGTGGTTTGGAAAGGAAAGGAAGGGACAAGGCTGTAGAGTTTGAGCAGGACTAGATTTGCTGCGCTCACATAGGGAAAGGTGTCTAAAGATAACAAAACTGGGAACAACACATATATGCTCCTTGGTTGTTTGTTCTTTGTTGCAACAGATCGTGCATGACCACAAGACATCGGTAGATGCACATGGTGCTCGTAAGGCCCACCGTCCCTGCAACTCATTAGCAGTTGTTAATCTAAGGCCCTGTTTGGTTAAAACTCCCTAGTCCCTACCTGCTTGGTTCCGTGGACTAAACATGGACCAGAGGTTATTAAATGACATGCTAAAAGGCCATGTTACCCTAGTAATGAACTAATAGAGACAAGGTGCGATGCGTGGCAGGGGCAACTATTGAAAGTCCCAAGAAGACTCCTCGGGTCTTCTTTCTTTAGTCCCAAATGCCCACTTTTAGTCCCTAAAAGTCCCTCCTGCTTGGTTTAGATGGGACTGACACGAGTTTTTTAGTCCCTACACCAAAATATCCTCGTAAACAAACACCTCTAATAATGCCACTGAAAATTGATGCAATGCCACAGTTAAAAGCAAATTACATGTTTAACAAATTTTATTGTTAATATAATCTCTATGTCAATATTAATCAATGCCACCATTTGAGAAATGCTACTGTCTTGCTTTCTTTCCCATTTAGATAATGTAGATGCTTCTTTTTGTTGGCTTCTGTGTCATCCACCGTTATTGACCACTAATTGTTTCCTTTGCACCTCTGTGTAAACATGGTTATCTACTTCACCTTGTTGCCATTGTGACCTTTTGTTGCACTGCACAAAACACTTTTGTTTTAAGAGTGTTTTATGTAGTTCAACCAAAATGTCACACTGACAACGTTGCTTGATTGCTTGATCTTAGTGGAACTGCACAAGAGGAGATCTTACTTCCTATCCGTTAAGACGAATTTGGTTCAGATCTTCTTATTGTGAGTTGTTTGAATTCCGCATCATGAGAGGTCAGTACTAGCCTTCTTTCACATGATTCTGCACTGTGCTTTCATATGTTGTGCTACTTGTACGATAATGTTGCTTGATTTTAGTGAACTGCACAAATGGAGACAAGACTTCCAATCTGTATGTGCACCATAATATCCCATTGAGGTAAGATAAGGATATTTCACAACTGTTGGCCTGTATTTTGCCACTTTCATCAGAAAATTAAGTTTAGTACTATACTTGTGCTCCCTAATTGACATGCCAAATCTTACATTGAAGGCGAAGCTTGTCTGTTATTGAACCAAGTGATGAAGGGGAAGAACAAGCGGAAGAAAAATAAAAATCAACTCCCGATGCTGTAATGAAGCACTGGAACAGGGATGACACAAGTAATGATATAGTTTTGCATCTTAATTTATTGCTATGGCTGGAACGAGCAATTGTTTTGCCACTGATTTGATGCCGCTCTTAATGTAATATGTAATTATCTCTACTTGTGCAAACAGGGATCTTCTTTGAAGATACCATATATTTTAGTGGAACTGCACAAGAAGATGTTGGAAACATTAAACTAATCGAGGAGTATATAGTAAGCATGGCCACCACCGTAGATAGCAACAGATGGTTCCGGAGAATTGCTTCATCTGTATGCTCTACACAATAAGCCTCCTGATAAAGGTTGGTACTCGCCCACTGATTTCATCCATATGATTGAGCTTTGTCATCTCTATTGGTGTTGTGCAACTGTTTAGATACTGTCATGAAAAAGTGGTATTGTCCTTGAGAAGTGCTTCATCTGTGTTGTTTTAAATATTTCCTTTCCTTTTTTTTCGAGCAAACAGTGATGCTAGCATTTAGTAGTCCTCTTGTCTTTGCACAACAGGATCATCTTCCTCTGAAGAAGAATATGGAGTACGTGAAGTGACTAGTTCAGATTATGCCAGGATGAAGAAGCCATGTCTATCTTATTATTAGAAGGAGCAGTTGAAGAATGGTTACATTACTCCCCACAATACCAAACTAACTTCAGCTCAGAAGGACTGACAAATATCCATTTTTTTGCTATGATGCGCGAGTACAATATTGTTCTAGGATTCTTTCTGGTGAGTTCCATTTTTCTAAAAGTGTGCTCTACATGGACCATGTATGTGCCTGTTCAAACTGTCAATTCATAGTACAATTTGCTTTATACTAATCACTTTTTTGTATTTGTGCAAACAGGGGTGCTCTTGATTTCAATGGGAACTTCACAAAATGTTCATGAATACATCGAATCATTCATTTCCACCACAAGAAAGGAGGTGCTGATAAGTTCAAGGCGTTGCAACATATAAGGGCGAAATCATACAAGCTACGCGCGAATTTGGTTCATTTTGGTGGAACTGCACAAAAAGAAAAGCTGGTTTATGTAGCACGAGGTGCCATGTCAATGTTCGAACTGATGGCAAACCCTGCCCATTCCACAATTATTTGCATTTGATATTTTTGTCGGAGTAAATGACCACGGGTAGCCTAGCCGGCTCCCCCTGGCTCTTCAGAAAAAATTACAGGCCGATCGAGCCTTCAAGCACCCTAGGCATAGGGCCGCCTACCCCTGGCCGGCTGTCTCTTAGGACGACTACCGGGAGGCGGCCCGGCCCTAAACCCTCATGAAGAAAGCCACGAGAGGGCCGACTCCAAGAAGCCGCCACGAAGGCCGACTAAGAAGCCGCCCCAAAGAGCGGCCAAGATCGTACCCTCAAACTCTGCACCCACATAACAGCGATGAGACGGGGCGTGGCTACAGTGAAGCCTACCACCCCCGAATCCTGGAGCACGCATGGCCACAGTGCACCGTACGGGGCAGACATCACCCGTCCGGCGCGGCACTGTCGCCATGTTGACCATGACGTCACCCACGACAAGCTGTCTGTACGGCCCACAGGCGGCGGGCCCCTTCAGTCAGAGAGACGCCCGAAGGCGGCCAGGCCTCCCCCAATCGGCCTGGGATGTGGCCGGCTCCCAACAGTCGGCTTGCTCCCTCCCTCGTAGGAGGCGCCTCATTAAGGAGACAAGACGAGGTAAGGCTACAGTGAGAGCCCGCCAGGCAGCAGCACTGTAGCCATGCTTACTTCGACAAAGCCCTCGTCATCAGGAGAGAGGCAATAGTAACCAACCCCCGATAAGACCCCCAAGCGGTGGGACCTGCTTGTCGACCAGGAGGACGGCAGCCGGCAGGACCCACCAGTCGGCAGGCCCCAGCGGCCAGCGGAGAAGCCGGCGAACATAGACACCGACGGCTAGGGCCCACTCCCAGCCGGATTGCCATTGTACCCCTGGGGGGTAGGCCTATATAAACCCCCCAGGGCACCCATGCAAAGGGTTGATCTCTTAGAGTTTTAGACACTACATCGAGGGGAGAAGAAAGCTAGCCTTGCCCTTCTTCTTCCTCGCCGAACAGCTCAAGGAGCCTCTTGTAGCCACTTGTTGATCTAGTGATCATGCGGAGACCCCGCAGAGCAGCAGTAGGAGTATTATCTCTCCGGAGAGCTCCGAAGCTGGGTAAGATCCGCCAGCGTGCATGTCTTTGCCTCATCCCATTTCCAGGCACCGGCGATGTCTTACTGGCTCCCACAATGATAAGCCATCCGTTGGCATATGTCGCACCTACCACCCGACATTTGGCGCCCACCGTGGGGCCAGGTGCACCGTCGTCCAGAGACCTGCTCTAGACGGGAACCCTTTTCCTTCCCAATGAAGCGAGCTAACCCGCACGCCCGATAGCGCTTGTTCGACAAGGCGCGCAAAGCGCCACCGACGCTGCAGATGAGCTGCCTCGCCGATCTTCTTGGCGAGGCCCGCATCTCCGACGAGCCCGCATGCGACGCGGGCACAGGCTGCCCCGAGAGCTGCCTCGTCAGCCTCCTCGACCAACTCCACGTCTCCAGCGAGCCTGCTGCGGACTTGGAGTCAGTTGGCTGCACCGACCCGATGCTTGTCGACTCCGACACGGCATTTCTTGACGCTTTCCCCACCAACGTAGTGATCTTCGACGACCCTCTTCCTCGAGCCGACAGCGGCGGCAGCGCCGTCACCGAGGTACTGGTCATCAGCCACGGCATCGCCTCAGGCGAGAACGCCCACGACGCCCTGCAAGCGGCGCTGCACGACTTGTCCATCCCCATTCCGGCCGACGCCGACGCCGAGACACTGGAGGCACGCCGCCTCGCCCTCATTGCGGAGGGCCAGAAGATAACCTCCATGAGACGCCTCACTGAGGCTCACCAGTGCGAAGTCGACCGCGCCGCCTTTGGCACGCCACCTCCTGACGGGCCGAGCCGAGCCGACGTCGTCAAGAAGCGCGGCGCGGCCATCTCCAACATGCTGGGAGCAGACCGCCCAGTCTATGCCACAACCCTCGAGAACCTACGCGCCGCCCAGTCGGCCGTGGACGAGCTCAATGGACTAGGGGCTGACGAGCTCCCCTACATGACCAGACGCATCCAGCAGTTGATCGACGCGGCCGCAGAGCGGCATGAAGCCGGCGTCCGTTCTTAAAGTCCTCCCCCACGCCGAGAGCACGGTGCGACATCACGAACGCCAACTGCGGGCAACACCCGCGCAAGGCAAGAAAAGGAGCCGGCTGCTAGCCGCAGTCGGACTCGAATCTCCATCGAGCGTGACGCAGAAGGCCGCCCTCGAGCTGTGGAACGACGAGGCAACCCACCTCCTCCGCCGCCTCGTGGGGATAGATATCCCACCCCGCCGCCTGTCACGCATCCGACTCTCAGCGGCCGACTAGGTCACCACGAAGGAGTCGGCGAGAATGATGCCTGCCATCGGATCGACCGCCTAGCACGATCCCTGGCGCTAGAAGAAGAAGACGATGTTGGCACGCCTTGCTTTGGCCCCCGCATCCGCGACGAGCCTTTTCCCAAAGGGTTCTCACTCCCAAGAGACACGCCCAAGTACAACGGCTCCATGAAGCCGGAAGACTGGTTGATCGACTACTCCACTGAAGTTCGCATAGCAAACGACAACAGGCGTGTTGCCGTGAAATACGTCCCCCTCATGCTCCAAGGCACGACGCGCACCTGGCTCAACAGCCTCAAGCCTCACAGCGTCAACAGCTGGCTAGACTTCACAGAAGCCTTCATCCGCAACTTCACCAGCACCTACAAACGGGCTCCCAAGCCCCGACAGCTCTCCTTGTGTGTTCAAGGGCCCAATGAATCAACTCGCGACTACCTCACGCGTTGGGCCGAGCTCTGCAACTCCTACGAAGGGGTGCACGAGGTTCATGCCATAGAGTACTTCACCGTCGGATGCCGAGAAGGCACCCTCCTCAAGCACCGACTCCTCTGTGACGAGCCGACTACCCTCGATGAGCTGCTGATCATAGCAGACAAGTACGCCACGGCCGACTCTTCGATGAAGACCGAGCTCCGAGTAGACGCCTCTGGGAAGGTGCTCACTCCGGCTCCCAAGACGCCGGCTGGAGACTCCAGCCGACGCCCGTACCAGAACGACAACAAGCGCAAGGCCCCTATGCCGCCTTCCACCAGTCGGCAGGTGGCCACAGTCGAAGACGAACAACCCGAAGGGCGGCCCGCGCCCAAGAAGCAGAAGGGCGGCAGGCCGGCTTGGCAGCTGATAACCCACAAGTATAGGGGATCAATTGTAGCCTCTTTCGATAAGTAAGAGTGTTGAACCCAACGAGGAGCTAAAGGTAGAACAAATATTCCTCAAGTTCTATCGACCACCGATACAACTCCTACGCACGCTTGACGTTCGCTTTACCTGAAACAAGTATGAAACTAGAAGTACTTTGTAGGTGTTTTTGGATAGGCTTGCAAGAAAGTAAAGAGCGAGTAAATAAAAGATAGGGGCTGTTAAGATAAAAACACAACTAAAGTAAATATGGCGAGTGTGGAAAAGTGGTGGTAGGAGTTATGGAATTGTCCCTAGGCAACTGACTATATTACTAGACCGGTAATCACTATTGCAATTCTATTTGAGGGAGAGGCATAAGCTAACATACTTTCTCTACTTGGATCATTTGCACTTATGATTGGAACTCTAGCAAGCATCCCCAACTACTAAAGATTCATTAAGGTAAAACCCAACCATAGCATTAAAGTGTCAAGTCCCCTTTATCCCATACGCAAACAACCTACTTACTCGGGTCTGTGCTTCTGTCACTCACGCCACCCACCATAAGCAAATCATAAACATATTGCAAACCCTACAACGGGAATCCCTCACGCTTGCGCGACACGGAGGGCACAATAGGACAACACCAATAATAAAATATGCAACTCAAACCAATAATAGAAATTCATCAATCACCGATAGGACAAGAAAAATCTACTCAGACATCATAGGATGGCAACACATCATCGAAAAATAATATGAAGCATAAAGCACCATGTTCAAGTAGAGGGTACAGCGGGTTGCGGGAGAGTGGACCGCGGTAGATAGAGGGGGAAGGTGATGGAGATGTTGGTGAAGATGACGGTGGTGTTGGTGAAGATCGCGGTGATGATGATGGCCCCCGACAGCGCTCCGGCGCCACCGGAAGCAAGGGGAAGAGAGGCCCCCTTCTTCTTCTTCTTCTTCTTCCTTGACCTCCTCCCTAGATGGGAGAAGGGTTTCCCCTCTGGTCCTTGGCTCCCATGGCTTGGGATGGGCGAGAGCCCCTCCGAGATTGGATCTATCTCTCTGTTTCTGCGTTCTCTCCTGGCTCAGTTTCACTGTTTCGCGTATATATGGAGATCCGTAACTCCGATTGGCCTGAAACCTTCGCCGTGATTTTTTTCCGAATATTAGCTTTCTTGCGGCAAAAGAAGAGCGTCAACCGCCTTACGGTGGGCTCACGAGGGTAGGGGGCGCGCCCAGGGGGGTCAAGCGAGCCCCCCCTACCTCGTGACCACCTCGGGCACCGTCTCGCGTGGATTTTTCTTCCGGAATTTTCCATATTTTCCAAAAATAAGCTCCGTCCGTTTTTATCCCGTTTGGACTCCGTTTGATATGGATATTCTGCGAAACGTAAAACATGCAATGCATGTGAACTGCACCGGGCAATCGGATCAATATGTTAATCCCAAAAATAATATAAAAAGTTGCCAGAAAGTATATGAAAGTGAATAATATTGGCATGAAACAATAAAAAATTATAGATACGACGGAGACGTATCAGCATCCCCAAGCTTAATTCCTGCTCGTCCTCGAGTAGGTAAATGATAAAAAAGAATATTTTTTGATGTGGAATGCTCATTAGCATAATCTTGATCATATGTCTAATCATGGCAATATTAAGATACGAGTGATTCAAAGCAATAGTCTATCCTTTGACATAAAAATAATAATACTTCAAGCATACCAACCAAGCAATTATGTCTTATTGAAATAACATAGCCAAAGAAAGCTCATCCCTACCAAATCATATAGTCTGGCTATGCTCCATCTTCACCACACAAAATATTCACATCATGCACAACCCCGATGACAAGCCAAGAAATTGTTTCATACTTTTGTCGTTCTCAAACCTTTTCAACTTTCACGCAATACATGAGCGTGAGCCATGGACATAGCACTATAGGTGGAATAGAATATGATGATGGGGGTTATGTGGAGAAGATAAAAAAGGAGAAAGTCTCACATCGACGCGGTTAATCAACAGGCTATGGAGATGCCCATCAATTGATGTCAATGCGAGGAGTAGGGATTGCCATGCAACGGATGCACTAAGAGCTATAAGTGTATGAAAGCTCAACAAAAGAAACTAAATGGGTGTGCATCCAACTTGCTTGCTCATGAAGACCTAGGGCATTTGAGGAAGCCCATCGTTGGAATATACAAGCCAAGTTCTATAATGAAAATTCCCACTAGTATATGAAAGTGACAACATAGGAGACAATCTATATGAAGAACATGGTGCTACTTTGAAGCATAAGATATGAGACTCACTACAGGAAGAACATGGTGCTACTTTGAAGCACAAGTGTGGAAAAAGAGATAGTAACATTGCCCCTTTTTTTGCGGGCTTCTTTGGCCCCATTTTTTATTTAGGCTTCTTTGGCCTCTCTTATTTTTTGGATGGGGCAATGCTATAATAATTATGATCATCACACTTTTATTTACTTACAACTCGATATTACAACTCGATACTAGAACAAAGATATGACTCTATATGAATGCCTCCGGTGGTGTACCGGGATGTGCAATGATCTAGCGTAGCAATGACATCAAAAAACGGACAAGCTATGAAAACATCATGCTAGCTATCTTACGATCATGCAAAGTAATATGACAATGAATGCTCAAGTCATGTATATGATGATGATGATGATGAAAGTTGCATGGCAATATATCTCGGAATGGCTATGGAAATGCCATGATAGGTAGGTATGGTGGCTGTTTTGAGGAAGATATGATGAGGTTTATGTGTGATAGAGCGTATCGTATCACGGGGTTTGGATGCACCGGCAAAGTTTGCACCAACTCTCGAGGTGAGAATGGGCAATGCATGATACCGAAGAGGCTAGCAATGATGGAAGGGTGAGAGTGCGTATAATCCATGGACTCAACATTAGTCATAAAGAACTCACATACTTATTGCAAAAATCTATTAGTCATCAAAACAAAGTACTACATGCATGCTCCTAGGGGGATAGATTGGTAGGAAAAGACCATCGCTCGTCCCCGACCGCCACTCATAAGGAAGGCAATCAATAAACACCTCATGCTCCGACTTCGTTACATAACGGTTCACCATACGTGCATGCTACGGGACTTGCAAACCTCAACACAAGTATTTCTCAACTTCACAATTACTCAACTAGCACGACTCTAATATCACCACTTTATATCGCAAAACTATTGCAAGGAATCAAACATATCATATTCAGCGATCTACAAGTTTATGTAGGATTTTATGACTAACCATGTGATTGACCAATTCCTGTCATCTCTCTAAATTGATATAAGTGAAGAAAGAGAGTTTAATTCTTTCTACAAAAGATATGCCCACGATCTAACAAATATAAGTGAAGCAAAAGAGCATTCTACAAATGGTGGTTGTCTATGTAAAGGGAAACAGGCAATCCAAACTTCAAATGATATAAGTGAAGCACATGAAGCATTCTATAATGCCACACTCAAAAGATTTAAGTGAAGTGCAATGAGCATTCTATAAATCAACCAAGGACTATCTTATACCAGCATGGTGCACAAAATAAAAGTGAAAACTAAATGCAAAAGACGCTCCAAGACTTGCACATAATGCATGAACCAAACGAATACGAAAACATACCGATACTTGTAGAAGAAAGAGGGGATGCCTTCCGGGGCATCCCCAAGCTTACAAGCTTGAGTCTCCTTGAATATTTACTTGGGTTTCCTCGGGCATCCCCAAGATTGAGCTCTTGCCTCTCTTCCTTTTCCTCATATTGAGACATCCTCGATTAGACACTACATCCACACAAAACTTCAACATAAAACTCGGTAAGATCCGTTAGTATAATAAAGAAAATCACCACTCTAAGTACTGTTGCAAACCAATTCATATTTTGTTTTTGCATTGTGTCCACTGTAACATAACTTTTTCATTTCTTAATCCACTGATATAAATTGATAGTTTCATCAAAACAAGCAAACTATGCATCAAAAACAGAATCTGTCTAATACAGAACAGTCTGTAGCGATTTGAACATCCACCATACTTATGATACTTGAAAAATTCTGCACAAATTACGAAAAATAAAACATTTGTACAGAAAGACAGTGCAGGAATAATCAGAACCATTTGACGTTCCAGTAAAAAATTAAAATTCGTGCACTACAGCCAAAGTTTCTGTCCTGCACCGTACAAATCAACAAGCATTGTAAACATTCTAAAGGCAAACCTTAGCACATTATTTTTTTAATACAATGGAATTTTATAAGGGGATAATTATTTTTGTTGAAAATTTTCTGTAATCAAGATTCACAAAGTTTCCGTGAGCATGAACAAAGTTCAAGGAGCTCTCCCACTTCAACAATGCTTGTCTCTCCCACTTTCACTTTCCTTTTTGAAAAGTTTTTAGGTTCCCCTCTTTATTTTTTTGTTTTTAAACTATATAAAAGCACTCAACAGAAATAAGTGACTCTCTAAAACTTCCGGGTTGTCTCCCTGGCAGCACTTTCTTTAAAGCCATTAAGCTAGGCATATAGTGCACAAGTAATGAATCCACCCGGATCCCAAGGTATATCAAAGCCAATTTTAATTAACAACGATTTGTAATTTAGTAGTGAGCACAAAGTAACATATACCATGCAACAATTAAGTCTAACTCTCTTTCTATGCATCGGCATGTCATAAAAGAACAATTCATGCACACATAGTAAAGGCCAATGCATAGTATAAGCAGTTTCTTGCAATTCTATCGTGTTGGAAACATAGAGAGGTGGAGATAGAGTTCCTCTCTCATAATAATTGCAAGTAGGAGAAGCAAGCACATGCATATTATATTCATCAAAATCATCATGTGCAATGGTAAAAGGCAACCCATCAATATAATCCTTAATAAGCACAAACTTCTCCGATATAGTGTAGTAGGGAGAATTCAAAAAGATAATAGGACTATCATGCGTGGGTGCAATAGCAACAATTTCATGTTTAACATAAGGAAATATAGCAAGTTCATCTCCATAAGCATAATTCATATTGGCATCTTGGCCACAAGCATAGCAAGCATCATCAAAAAGGGATATTTCAAACAAATTCAAGGGATCATAGCAATCATCATAGCAATCATCCTTCGGTAAGCACGAAGGGGAATTAAACAATGTATGAGTTGAAGGGTTACTCTCATTAGAAGGTGGGCCCGGGTGAGCAATCCGCTCTTCCTCCTTTTGTTCTTCGCTCTCCTCCTCATCTTTTTCATCCAATGAGCTCACAGTTTCATCAATTTCTTCTTCCATAGCTTCCTGCAAAATATTAGTCTCTTCTTGGACAGCGTTGACTTTCTTCATAAAAGCATTAATATAGTAATTGTATTCATAATTTTCATAGCAATATCCAAGTATAGCAAGATTTTCCGGCCTATAACCATCATCATCAAAAGCTTCATACTTTTCAAACAAAGCTTCAATATCACAGGCAGCCTTAAAAGCAACAAATTCTTCTATTTGTTCCACATCATAGTAATCATATATACCATTAGCATAAGAAGCTAAGGTTTCATTATCGTTAAATTTGCATGAAAAGGGGAGGTGTGGAGCCTCCATCCTAGAGCAACAAGTAATATCATATTTCAAGCATAGATTCCAGGCATACCAACGCAACATAATAAATTGGTCCCATAATAGTTTCCCTTTTTGTGTCGAGCGATAATCCCTAAAGTATTCACGTTGATCCAACGTGTCTCCCATTATAAAGTTGAGTGAGGTTTTCTCAGGATTATCGAAGTAGTACATAATATCTCTCACATAATGAGAATCGGGGGTTTTAGGAGTTAACCCATCTACATGGGTAGCAAGTACCTCTAATTTTTTTGGTATTTTGTGTTCCATATCCATAACTAAAGATAGAGAACAACTAAGAACAGCAAATAAAAAATTACTTAGTGATAAAGCAAACAAGCACACACGAGAATATTCACCCCACGCTATGACTCCCCGGCAACGGCGCCAGAAAAAGGTCTTGATAACCCACAAATATAGGGGATCAATTGTAGCCTCTTTCGATAAGTAAGAGTGTCAAACCCAGTGAGGAGCTAAAGGTAGAACAAATATTCCCTCAAGTTCTATCGACCATCGATACAACTCTACGCACGCTTGACGTTCGCTTTACCTGAAACAAGTATGAAACTAGAAGTACTTTATAGGTGTTTTTGGATAGGCTTGCAAGAAAGTAAAGAGCGAGTAAATAAAAGATAGGGGCTGTTAAGATAAAAACACAACTAAAGTAAATATGGCGAGTGTGGAAAAGTGGTGGTAGGAGTTGTGGAATTGTCCCTAGGCAACTGACTATATTACTAGACCGGTAATCACTATTGCAATTCTATTTGAGGGAGAGGCATAAGCTAACATACTTTCTCTACTTGGATCATATGCACTTATGATTGGAACTCTAGCAAGCATCCCCAACTACTAAAGATTCATTAAGGTAAAACCCAACCATAGCATTAAAGTGTCAAGTCCCCTTTATCCCATACGCAAACAACCTACTTACTCGAGTCATGGCTACATCACTCACGCCACCCACCATAAGCAAATCATAAACATATTGCAAACCCTACAGCGGGAATCCCTCACGCTTGCGCGACACGGAGGGCACAATAGGACAACACTAATAATAAAATATGCAACTCAAACCAATCCTAGCAATTCATCAATCACCGATAGGACAACGAAAATCTACTCAGACATCATAGGATGGCAACACATCATCGGAAAATAATATGAAGCATAAAGCACCATGTTCAAGTAGAGGGTATAGCGGGTTGCGGGAGAGTGGGCTGCTGTAGATAGAGGGGGAAGGTGATGGAGATGTTGGTGAAGATGACAGTGGTGTTGGTGAAGATCGCGGTGGTGATGATGGCCCCCGGCAGCGCTCCGGCGCCATCGGAAGCAAGGGGGAGAGAGGCCCCCTTCTTCTTCTTCTTCTTCCTTGACCTCCTCCCAAGATGGGAGAAGGGTTTCCTCTCTGGTCCTTGGCTCCCATGGTTTGGGAGGGGCGAGAGCCCCTCCGAGATTGGATCTATCTCTCTGTTTCTGCGTTCTCTCCTGGCTCAGTTTCACCGTTTCGCGTATATATGGAGATCCGTAACTCCGATTGGCCTGAAACCTTCGCCGTGATTTTTTTTCCGAATATTAGCTTTCTTGCGGCAAAATAAGAGCGTCAACCGACTTACGGTGGGCTCACGAGGGTAGGGGGCGCGCCCCCCTACCTCGTGACCACCTTGGGCACCGTCTCGCGTGGATTTTTCTTCCGGAATTTTCCATATTTTCCAAAAATAAGCTCCGTCCGTTTTTATCCCGTTTGGACTCCGTTTGATATGGATATTCTGCGAAACATAAAACATGCAATGCAGGAGGAACGGCACTTGGGCAATTGGATCAATATGTTAGTCCCAAAATAATATAAAAAGTTGCCAAAAAGTATATGAAAGTGAATAATATTGGCATGGAACAATAAAAAATTATAGATACGACGGAGACGTATCAGCAGCTGGCCTTCCCCTACAAGCAAGCCCTCGATGCCCCTGCAAGTTCCACAGTGGCGCGAAGCCGTCCAACCACACGACTAGGAAATGTCACTGGCTCGCACGAATCTCCAAAGGCGAAGGGCTGGTGCCGCCTCCGCCTGCTGGTCAGCCGCCTCCGGCCCCTCAGCAGCCGGCCGCTCGACCAGCAGTCGGGGCTGTTCAAGACGGGTTCCCCGACGAGCATGCCGCCTATGTCATCTTTACAAGCCAGCCCGAAGATCGGCGCAGCCGGTGCCGACAGCACCAAGAAGTCAACGCGGTTGCCTCCAACAACCCCGAGTTCATGCACTGGTCGGAAAGTCCTATCAGCTGGAGCCGGGCCGACCACCCAGAGGTGATGCCGTCTCCCAGCTCTTACGCATTGGTTTTGGATGCCACCCTCGCAACAGAAAGGAGACCTGCCCGTTTCTCCCGCGTGTTGATAGATGGCGGGAGCAGCATCAACATACTGTACCATGACACCATGGAGAAGCTGAACATCAATACGAAGCAGCTCATGCCTAGTCGGACTGTGTTCCATGGCATCGTACCCGGCCTGTCCTGCTCACCAATCGGCAAGATCAAGATAGAAGTTCTCTTCGGGGACAAGGATCACTTCTGCCGAGAAGCAGTATGGTTTAAAGTAGTGGATCTGGAGAGCCCTTACCACGCATTGCTTGGCCGACCTGCTCTGGCCAAGTTCATGGTTGTACCCCACTATGCCCACCTCAAGATGAAGATACCGAATTCCAAGGGCATCATCACCATAGCCGGAGACTACAAGAAATCCTCCGAGTGCGCGGCAGCTAGCAGCCGGCTGGCCGAGTCCCTCGTGATCGCTGAAGAGAAGAAGATGCTGGATCGAGTCGTGGCCATGGCCTGCAAGCAACCGACCCTGTCCCCTGACCCCAAGGAGTATGATGCTCAAGGTTCTTTCCAGCCGGCCAAAGAAACAAAGAAGATACCTCTAGACCTGGAGAACCCAGAAAGGTTTGTCGTCATTGGAGCAAACCTAGACAGCAAATAGGAAGGTGAGCTCATCGATTTCCTCCGTGAGAATCGGGACATCTTCGCATGGTCCCCCAAGGACATGCCGGGTGTTCCAAAGGATTTGCCGAGCACAAGTTACTCGTCCGAGCAGATGCAAAACCAGTCAAGCAGCCCCTCCGCCGACTATCGGAGGAGAAGAGAAGGATTGTAGGAGAAGAGATAGCCTGGCTTCTGGCAGCCGGCTTCATTATGGAGGTGTTCTTTTCAGAGTGGCTTGCCAACCCGGTCCTCGTGTTGAAGAAGAATAACAAGTGGCGCATGTGTATAGATAACACCAGCCTCAACAAAGCCTGCCCCAAGGATCCATTTGCCTCACCTCGAATCGACCAAGTGATAGACTCCATAGCCGGAAGCGAGCTGTTGAGCTTCTTGGATGCTTATTCAGGCTACCACCAGATAAAGTTGGATCCGTCTGACCGCCTAAAGACCGCCTTCATCACACCATTTGGAGCTTTCTGCTACCTGACTATGACATCCGGCCTGAGAAATGCCGGTGCCACTTTTCAGCGTTGCATGCAGAAATGCCTCCTCAAGCAGCTCGCCAGAAATGCCCACGTCTATGTAGACGATATTGTGGTGAAGACGGAGAAGCACGATACCTTGCTGGAAGACCTCAGAGAGACATTTGAAAACTTGCTCCAGTTTCAGATCAAGCTCAACCCTGAGAAATGCGTGTTCGGAGTACCAGCCGACCAGCTTCTAGGCTTCCTGGTCTCCGAACACGGCATCGAATGCAACCTAGTAAAGATCAAGGCCATAGAGAGAATGGAGATTCCTACCAAGCTACGAGACGTCCAAAAGTTTACCGGATGCCTGGCCTCCCTGAACCGCTTCATCAACCGGCTGGGAGAGAAAGCTCTCCCCCTCTACCGACTCATGAAGAAGTCCACTCACTTCGAGTGGAATGACCAAGAAGACAAAACTTTCCACGAGCTAAAGAAGGTGCTGGCCATGCCGCCTGTCTTGGCGGCACCGACTGAGAAAGAGCCCATGCTCCTTTACATTGCCGCTACTAGCCGGGTGGTCACCACCGTTATCGTGGTTCAGCGCCCAGAAGAAGGACGAGCTCAGCTAGTCCAGAGGCCGGTGTATTATTTGAGCGAAGTACTGTCCACCTCGAAGCAGAACTACCCGCACTACCAGAAGATGTGCTATGGTGTGTACTTCGCCGCCAGGAAGCTCAAGCCCTACTTTCAAGAGCACCCCATCATGGTCGTATGTACAGCCCCGCTCGCCGAGATCATAGGCAGCCGGGATGCATCCGGCCGGGTGGCAAAATGGGCCATTGCACTGGATCCTTACACAATCTTCTACCAGCCTCGCACCGCCATCAAGTCCCTGGCATTGGCCGACTTCCTTGTCGACTGGGCCGAGACCCAGTACCTGCCGCCGGCCCCCGACTCCACTCATTGGCGGATGCACTTCGATGGGTCCAAGATGCGCACCGGCTTGGGAGCCAGCATCGTCCTCACCTCTCCCAAGGGCGACAAGCTCAGGTACACATTGCAATCATTTTGCCGCCTCCAACAATGTGGCCGAGTATGAGGCGCTCATACACGGGCTCCGGCTAGCCAAAGAACTCGGCATCCGCCGGATCCTGTGCTATGGTGACTCGGATTTGGTAGTCCAACAATCATCTGGCGACTGGGACGCCAAGGACGCAAACATGGTGAGCTACCGCTTCCTCGTTCAGCAAATCAGTGGATATTTTGAAGGATGCGAGTTCCTCCACGTGCCACGGGCCGACAACGAGCAAGCAGATGCCCTGGCACGAATAGGCTCCACCCGACAAGCTATACCAACCGACGTCTCTCTCCAACGCCTCCTCAAGCCGTCTGTCAAGCCATCTCCAGAATCTGATTCCATCTTTGTACCGCTGACCACGACGATCGGATCCGACAGGGAACCGAAAGCAGGCGGCTCGGGGAATTCGACAGGCGGCTCGGGGACTTCGACAGGCGGCCCGGGGACTGCTATAGTCGCACCCGGCCCGGGGACTTCAAAACCTGGCCCGGGGACTACGGCAGTCGGCCCGGGGACTGCATCGACACAACAGGCGGTGGCCGACTCCAACTCTTCACCACCCAGCCCACCCGCCCTGGTCGCAGTAGCCGTATTGGCAATAGAAGAAGTCACAGCTCCATCATGGGCCCAGCCCATCCTCAACTTCCTGGTAAGCAGAGAGCTGCCGACTGACGAGATCTCGGCAAGGCAAGTCCAATGCCGAGCCGGAGCATACACGATAATAAACAGAGAGCTCGTTAGGCGCAGCGTCACTGGAGTCTTCCAGTGTTGCGTCGAGCCAGAGAAGGGCATAGCAATCCTCAAGGACATCCACTAAGGCGAATGCGGCCACCACGCGGCCTCAAGATCACTCGTCGCCAAAGCTTTCCGCCACGGATTCTTCTGGCCGACTGCTTTGGATGACGCCAAGGAATTAGTCAAACACTGCAAAGGGTGCCAAGTCTTCAGCTCCAAGCAACACTGCCGGCCGCACTCAAGACCATCCCCCTCACCTGGCCTTTTGCCGTCTGGGGACTGGACATGGTGGGCCCATTCAAGACGGCGCGCGGCGCCATGACACATCTGCTCGTCGCCGTGGACAAATTTACCAAGTGGATTGAAGCGAAGCCGATCAAGAAACTGAATGGGCCGACTACCGTGACATTCATCGCAGATATTACAACCCGGTACAACGTACTGCATAGCATCATAACCGACAATGGCACGAATTTTGCCAAGGGAGCACTGGCACGTTTCTGCGCGACACAGGGCATCCGACTGGACCTAGCGTCCGTTGCCCACCCGCAGTCAAACGGCCAAGTCGAGCGAGCAAACGGCCTCATCCTCTCCGGCATCAAGCCCTGATTGGTCGTGCCACTGGAGCGTTCGGCCGGCTGTTGGCTCGACGAGCTGCCAGCCGTCCTCTAGAGTTTGCGCACTACCCCGAACAAGTCAACCGGCTTCACCCCTTTCTTCCTTGTATATGGTGCCGAGGCTGTCATCCCAACTGACATTGAGTTTGACTCACCTCGGGTCACCATGTACACAGAGGCGGAGGCCAAGGAAGCACGAGAAGACGGCGTCGACCAGCTGGAAGAAAGCCGGCTGTTAGCCCTCAGCTGGTCCGCCATCTACCAGCAGGGTTTACGCCGCTACCACAGTCGGAAGGTCAAGCCAAGATCCTTCCAAGAGGGTGATCTTGTGCTCCGGCTGATCCAGCGAACAGCTGGCCAGCACAAGCTCTCGGCCCCTTGGGAAGGCCCCTTCGTCATCAGCAAGGCCTTAGGCAACGACTCCTACTACCAGATCAACGCGCAGAAGCCAAAGGCATGCAAGAAAGATGATTCCGGCAAGGAGTCGGAACGACCATGGAACGCCAATCTCCTTCGAAGATTTAATAGTTAAAATGCAATATGTACCACCCCACCTTTTATATTAAGTACGAGACAACGGGCCCCCCGAGGAGCACTCGGGGACTACCCTCTTTTATCTATGTATGATGAGTATCATGCCTATGATTATGTTACTACATTTGTTTTCTCGTCCGGCACCGGGTCCGATCAGTCGGCCCGGGGACTTGCCGCCTTGAGTTATATTCAAGTTCTACCTGCAGTCAGACAAGTAGTGTGCCGGCACCCAAGCCCTCTCTTGTCGAAAGTCGCAGCTCGAAGAATCGACTGTCTGGCTAGAAAGAGCCAAAGGCAGGAAAGGATGCCCACATGAAAAACGGCTAAGGACTAACGAACTTATATAACACAAGCCGGCCTCCCACCCCGCCGACCGCCTGTCAGAGCAGCCGGCTGGCCGGCTTCCCATTCACCTTGCCACAATCTAAGAAAACTCGAGTACTTGTCTTCCCAGAACGGCCAAGCCCTTCCCCAGCCATAGACTGCAAAGCAGCTGTCCGGCTGGGAAGGCGGCGACCAAGGAAGGGCGGCAAAGGAAACAACCAAAAGGATGAAAAGCAAATATGAACGGAAGCCAAGCACATGCATGATTATATTTAAACAAAAGGCCTTCAAAAGGCTAGCATTCAACATAGTTTGAATACACCCCCAGTGGGTGGAACTGCGTAAATTTAATAAAAATTGTTCAAAGAGTAACAAGCAGGAAAGCAAAGCCGGCGGATCAGGCCAAGGGAGCAACAGGCGAGTCGGGCAGGTTGGTGGAGACGGTAGTGCTGGCTGGAGGAGTGGCCGGCTTGTGAGTCTTGGCATGATCGTCACCTCTTGCAGGCGGCGCACTTGCACGCGCCTCGTTGCTGGAGGCACGATCAGGCTGAGGCTGGCTGGTCGCTTCACCGTCTGGCACGATGTCTTCACCATCCTCCCCCTCTTCCTCTTCGCCCTCGTCGCTGGAAGCGATCTCCTCCGCCGAGTCTTCACCTTCTGCCGGGTCCAGCCCGAACCACTCCTCCGGCTAAGCAACGCCGTAATCATTTACCTCAGGGGCAAAGGCACTGGTGTCGGTGTAATCGGCGATCGCTGAGGCGAGCTGGATGATAGTCGGCCGCACCACCTCCAGCTCCTCGTCGGCCTCCTGCTGCCTGGTGCTCAGCTGGGCCAAGTTCAGCCCAGGATACCAAGCTCGGACGAACTCTAGCGCCCGCCTAGCGCCGGACCGAGCTGCAGAAGCCTTCCAGGCCTCGAAGCGGCCGACTGCTACCTCCAGCCAGTCGGCAGTCCGACTGGGGGTGCGGGGAACCACCTCGCCGGGCCAGAGGGCGGCCAGCACCTGTGCCCCGGCACGCTGAAGACGATGAAGCATGCGGTGAGCCGGCTGCAGATGGGCTTGAATCGCCAGAAGCTGCTCCTCAAGTGACCGGCCAGGATCCGGTGCGATCTCAACCCCTGCCTGCTGTCGTGCATCGCGGTGGGCCTCGATGGCTTGGTTGGCGGCAACGGAGTAACCAGGAAAGTAATCTACACAAAGAAGAAAGAAGTAGCACAAAGTCAGAAGACAAACCAGATGACAGGGGCAAGCAAAGGGACGAAGAAGAAGGCGGCCTACCGTCAATCAAATCTTCAATCCGCCCATTGCCTTCGCTCAGCGCTTGCCTCGCCTCAGCCCAGCTCGCCGCCTCAGTCTCATATTCGTCTTTGAGGGCGGCCTCGCTGTCCTGCGCCGTCTTTAGGGCTGCCTTATGACTCTCCTCCTGGTCGGCCAGTTTTTTGGCCAAGCGATCACGTTCCTGAGCCAAGGCGTTGCACTCAGTTTCCTTGGCGCCAAGGGCGGTCTGGGCCCCACCTAGCTGCTCCCTCAAGACTGCATTGGCCCCTGCAGATATGAAGAAGAAGAAAAAAGCAATAAGGAAGAAGTCGTCAGGAAAGATCCGACCTGACTGCTCAGCAGTCGGCCTGAATCTCGGGGACTACACCCAGTGGGTGCACTGACGCGCCCCATATGAGATAAAAAATGAAGCACTTACTCCGGCTCTCGGTCAGATCAGCGGTCTTCTGGTTCATCTCCTGGGCCTGGGATTTGAAAGCAGCCGTGCGGAGGTTGTGATATTCCTGCAAATAGGACGGAGGTGCAAATAAGAACAAGATAACAATCGAAGTCTACTAAGAAGTTCCAAGCCGCCTGCTCAGCAGCCGACTCGGAACTCGGGGACTACACCCAGTGGGTGCGCTGACGCGCCCCCACGGAAGAAATCAAGAGCAATCGACGAAAAGCAGGAGGACTCACCTGAATGGCCGTCCGCGTCGCAAGAAACTCTTGAGTATACTGCTTCAGCGCGGCTCGGGATCAAGCGGTTCGGACATCTGCACCATTCAGACGACCGGCCCCACCGAGCGTCCACCTCAGCGCGGTGGCGCTAGCCGTCTCCAGATCCTGGGTCGACGAGCTGAGGCCCGCGGCTTTCTGCGGCTCCGGCGCTGAAGTCGCCTTCCCCGCACGCCGACGAGACGGCGACAGGACCACAAGATCCGCCCTCACAGTCGGCTCGCCTCCAGCCGGCTGCTCAGGCAGCACGTCAGGCCGGCCGCCTTGGCCCGTTCCAGTCGGCGATGGCGGTGCTGCCTCCCCTTCCAGGACGACTACGTCGCCCTCCTCCATCTACATCGCCGGTCGGTCGCGGCCGGTTTCCTCCGGCGGGGGCACCGGGATATCGGGGGCCACGGTGCGAAGGGAGACGATGAGCTGCGGAGGCTGGTTACGCATGGCCTCCGCCGCCTTCTCCGCGGCCGCTGCCTCCGCTTGAGCCTTGGCCGATGCGTCGGCTTGCACCTCTGCCGACTCCTCAGTCGTCTCCTGAGCCACCCTGGCGGCGGCCGCCCTCTGGTCCCCCGCCTCCCGCTCCTCCCGCGCGTTCCGCTCCGTCGCCGCTAGGAGATCGGCACGGGGATCCACGCGGCGGGCGCTTGCAAACCCTCCCGTTGCTCCAACTATGGAGGCGGTAGGGGCCCGCTTGAGAGAAAGCGGTGCCCTGTTTGATAAGTCAAGGAAAAGGCTTAGAAGAATATCAACCGAAGAGAAAAAAGAAAGGCGTGAGAAAATTGACACTTACGCCGAAACCGCCTGCGGCTGCTTCACCACCTTGCGGAAGCGGGCTGCCTTCGCGGCCGCCTCGTCCCGCTTGGTCGCCGCTGCAGAACCCTTGGGCCTCTTCGGCCGACTGCCAAAGAGGGCGGGCGCGGCCCGGCGTTTCTGCACGCCACCAGAAACAGCCATCACGGCAGATGAGCTCGCGCCTTGATGATCGGACGCCGTCTGACGGCGCGGAATAACTTCGGCCTCGTCGTCATCCGGCCAGTCCTCGAAGACGGCCCCGAGCCCGGAGCCCCTGCCTCACCGCCTCCCCCTACGACGTCGTCGTCTAGGGCAGCCGCCCCCCAAGTCTGGATCGTCCAATTCGTCCGTCGTGCAGTCGGGGATGAACCGGCGCTCCACCACCGCGGCTCCGGCCGCCGGTTGAAGGAGGGGGCTCTGCTAAAAACAAGCCGACTGATCAAGAGTCGGCCATTATGAACTCGGCAACAAGAGAAGAAGAAAAGAAGGGAGGCTTACCGAAGGCGGAGGATTGGCGCGAGATTACGGCTCCTTGCCGAACAGCCACTCCTCGGTGAGTTTGCAGTTGGCGATATAATTCACCATGTAAGATACCTCGTCATGAGGCATCTCCTTGGTGCTTAGCCGACTTGGCTCGAAACGACCGCTCATCTGGCAAATCATGTGAGGGCGACCATGGAGTGGGAGCACCCGACGCTCCACAAAGGCGGCTATCAGGTCGGCCCCGGTCAGGCATTCCGATTGGACCATCACTCGGAGCCGTGCGACGGCGGCAGCCCCAGCCGGAGACAGCGACCTGGCTCGGTAGGACCATGAAGGCCGCCTCCCAGCAGGCGGGCCGGCTATGTAAGCCGGCAGATTGACGAAGTCGTCTTGCAGAGCGACGTTCTTCACGTAGAAGTAAGATTTTTGCTAGAGCTTCATCGACTGGATCAACGCGATGGGCGGAAACGGATTGTCGCCGCTCGATCTCCGCACGGCGATGAAGGCACCGCATGGGGCGGGCACGCCCGCGACGACGGTGCCGAGCTTGGACTGGAAGAATCCCCCCTAGAGCTCGAGGGCGGGGAAGACGCGAAGGTAGCCTTCGCACAAAGTGATGAAGGCCGACAGCGGCACCATCGTGTTTGGAGTAAGGTGGTGCGGCTGGAGATGGTAGAACTCAAGAAAGGCGCGGAAGAATCCGCTCGCCGGCAGGCCGACGCCGCGCAGTGCGAGCGAAAGATTACCCGCTCGTCCTCCTCCGGCGCCGGCGAGATCTCCCTCTCCGGCGCGAGACGGACCCGCACATAATCCGTGCCCGGCAACCGCTGTGTATTGCGGAGGAAATCGACGTGGTCCTCGTGGACATTGGAGCCATCCTAGGAGCTGGACAGCGCCATAAGGATGGAGAGGCGACGGGAAAAGCGCGGTGGCGGAGGGCGCGCGATTCAGCTGCGGCAAAGCTACGATGCACCAAGAAGATTGGTGGAAGGGCAGCGCGGCGGCGAGGAGCTGCGGCGATGGAGAGGAGAGAAGAGGAAGAAAATGGCGGAGCGAGGGCGAGCGTGCGAGCGTCTGCCGCTCCCCTCCTCCCCCTACTTATAGCCTCGTGCGGCGAAGCCGAGGAGGCGAGGCGGGGAGGGGGGGACGTGGGATTAGCTGCGCCCACTCCCCCACGCCTCGCGATTATCGCGCCTTAACGGCGTCTGAAAACTGCCGTCGGGCGAAAGCGCCCCTTCGGGCCTGAAGATCCACACTTGGGTCGAGGCCAGGAAGTGGCGGGCCCCGGTCTGCGACGACGTCCCGTCACGCGCGTGGGCTGGCTGGCCCTTCCAGCCGAGGGGTGCCATGTGGCGCGTAGGCGGCAAGCTGCCAGCTCGCAGCCTGGCTCGCGCGCCAGCTGGCTCCCGCCTTCAGGCTTCAAGCCTCCCAAAGTTGGCACACCTAATCAAAGCCGGCTCCTAGCTGCCGGCTCCTCAAGATAGGAAGCTGGTTGAGCTTCTCGTCCTCCCTTTAGCCTCGAAGCCCAGCCAGCTTCGGGGACTACTGTCGGAGTAAATGAGCATGGGTAGCCTAGCCGGCTCCCCCTGGCTCTTCAGAAAAATTACAGGCCGATCGAGCCTTCAAGCACCCTAGGCATTGGGCAGCCTACCCCTGGCCGGCTGTCTCTCAGGCCGACTACCGGGAGGCGGCCCAGCCCTAAACCCTCATGAAGAAAGCCACGAGAGGGCCGACTCCAAGAAGCCGGCCACGAGAAGGCCGACTCCAAGAAGCCGGCCCCCAGCAGGCGGCCAAGATCGTACCCTCAAACTCTGCACCCACATAACGGCGATGAGACGGGGCGTGGCTACAGTGAAGCCTACCACCCCCGAATCCCGGAGCACGCATGGCCACAGTGCGTCGTACGGGGCAGCCATCACCCGTCTGCCGCGGGCACTATCGCCATGTTGACCATGACGTCACCCACGACAAGCTGTCAATACGGCCCGCAGGCGGTGGGCCCCTTTAGTTAGAGAGACACCCGAAGGCGGCCAGGCCTCCCCCAGTCGGCCTGGGATGTGGCCGGCTCCCAACAGTCGGTTTGCTCCCTCCCTCGAAGGAGGCACCTCATTAAGGAGACAAGACGAGGTAAGGCTACAGTGAGAGCCCGCTAGGCGGCGGCACTGTAGCCATGCGGAGTGAGGCAACAGTAACCAACCCCCGACAAGACCCCCAAGCGGTGGGACCTGCTTGTCGAACAGGAGGCCGGCAGCCGGCAGGACCCACCAGGCGGGCCCCAGCGGCCGGCAAAGAAGCCGACGAACATAGACACTGACGGCTAGGGCCCATGCCCAGCCAGATTACCATTGTACCCCTGGGGGGTAGGCCTATATAAACCCCCAGGGCACCCATGCAAAGGGTTGATCTCTTAGAGTTTTAGACACTACATCGAGGGGAGAAGAAAGCTAGCCTTGCCCTTGTTCTTCCTCTCGCCGAACAGCTCAAGGAGCCTCTTGTAGCCACTTGTTGATCTAGTGATCATGCAGAGACCCCGCAGAGCAGCAGTAGGAGTATTATCTCTCCGGAGAGCTCCGAAGCTGGGTAAGATCCGCCGGCGTGCATGTCTTCGCCTCATCCCGTTTCCAGGCACCGGCGATGTCTTATTGGCTCCCACAATGATAAGCCATCCGTTGGCATATGTCGCACCTACCACCCGACAATTTTGGAATGGGACAACTTTGTCAAATTTTGCTCATTGATTTTAGCAAGACATGCGTTTGATATTTTCGAATGGGGCGCCCTTTCTTGTGTCGGAAGCGTCGATCAATTTTTATTAATTCTTTAGTTGTGAAGTAAATTTTGCCTCGACATGTGAGTCATTTGAGATGCATAATCATCGATTGTTTTGAATGTTCTCTATGAATTGCCAGGCCTTTGTGTTTGATTGCAATGTATGTAAACGCTAAAAGCTGCTCAAACTCTTTGTACTCCTTCATTCCTTTTACTTGCACATTGTGAAAGTGCATACTTTTTGTATAAGATTGGTCAAAGTAGAGATACTTTGACTGCAGATAAAACTTGTATGCGACATGGAAAGGACCGTAGGGAGTACATGTGAAACTGCTGCAAACGAGGTGATCACCACAGGAATAATGCTAGTACGTATTGTTTTGCATGTTCATCCAATGCCGTGATACAGAATTGAACTAATCAAATAAATTCATTCATACACAATGGATTTCATATAAACATGCCAGATTTCATTACATTTCATACATTCTTCAACTACAAAGGTGCGCTAGAGGTATAATTAATTAACGAAGCTATCCACATGTCCCGCTGAGCGAGCGAAGCTTTAGTGACTTAACTGCAGGTGCAGATTGCGTAATCGACATGTGGCCTGTTGGGCCCACGTGTCACCATCCAACCGCACCGAGAGTTAAAGAAGCAGCGTTCTTCTCCAGTGCAGCTCTCCGACTCCACGTCGCCGCCAAGAAACTAACCGGCCATCAATGGTCAACCCGCCTAGCTTGGGTTCAACCGGAGGGTAGCAGCGGTGGCCTTACTTGGACCCGAGCGACGGCGACCTACCGTATTCTACTCTTCCTCGTTTTCTGTGTGGCGCGGCCTCATTGGCAGCGAGGCGGGGCCTCGGCGGAGCTGGCGATGTCCTCTGTCTCGTTGCCGGATGGCGGCGCCTCAGCAGAGCGGTGGAAAACCTCCCCCACGTTGCCGGCAGGGTGGGGCCTCGGCTGAGCCGGCGATGTCCTCTGCCTCGTTGTTGGCGGGACGGGGCCTCGACGGAGCCGGCGGTGTCCTCTGCCTCATTGTTGGCGCCGCGGGGCCTCGGGGGAGCAGGGCCTCATCGACGCCAGAGGAGCAGGGACTCGTCGGAGCCGGCATTGTCCTCTGCCTCGTCCTCGGTCTCGCCAAACAGCGCCTTGCCCGCTTCATCGCCCTCTTTGCTAGCCTCTTTGTAGGAGACCGCAGCCTCCGCCACCCGCATGCGGTACCGCCAACGCTCGAGGCGGCCCTTGCGGGTGGAGCGGTACGAGTCGAGCAGCGCCTCTTGCTCCACCCGCTCCACGGCGATCTGCTCCTCCGCCTACATGTGCTCCTAGAGGAGTGCTATGTCTTGAGCTTGCGTAGGTTTTCCCCGAAGAGGAGAGGATGATGCAGCAAAGTAGCGTAAGTATTTCCCTCAGTTTTTTAGAACCAAGGTATCAATCCAGTAGGAGGCCACGCACAAGTCCCTCATACCTGCACAAAATGATAGCTACTCGCAACCAACATGATTAGGGGTTGTCAATCCCTTCACGCTCACTTATTTAGAGTGAGATCGATAGAGATGATAGATAATATTTTGGTATTTTTGGTATAGAGATGCAAAGTGAAAAGTAAAAGGCAAAGTAAAAACAAAGCAAGTATTAAAAGTGATGGAGATTGATATGATGAGAATAGACCCGGGGGCCATAGGTTTCACTAGTGGCTTCTCTTAAGAGCATAAGTATTCTACGGTGGGTGAACAAATTACTGTTGAGCAATTGACAGAATTGAGAATACTTATGAGTATATCTAGGTATGATCATGTATATAGGCATCACGTCCGAGAAAAGTAGACCGAAACGATTCTGCATCTACTACTATTACTCCACTCATCGACCACTATCCAACATGCATCTAGAGTATTAAGTTAAAAACAAAGTAACGCCTTAAGCAAGATGACATGATGTAGAGGAATAAATTCATGCAATATGATAAATACCCCATCTTGTTATCCTCGATGGCAACAATACAATACGTGCCTTGCAACCATTTCTGTCACTGGATAAGGACACCGCAAGATTGAACACAAAGCTATGCACTTCTCCCATTGCAAGAACTACCAATCTAGTTGGCCAAACCAAACGGATAATTAGAAGAGACTTGCAAAGATAACCAATCATACATAAAAGAATTCAGAGAAGATTCAAATATTATTCATAGATAAGCTGGATCATAAACCCACAATTCATCGGTCTCAACAAACACATCGCAAAAAGAAGATTACATCGAATAGATCTCCACGAGAGAGGGGGAGAACATTGTATTGAGATCCAAAAAGAGAGAAGAAGCCATCTAGCTACTAGCTATGGACCCGAAGGTCTAAGGTAAACTACTCACACTTCATCGGAGGGGCTATGGTGATGATGTAGAAGCCCTCCGTGGTGGATGCCCCCTCCGGCAGAGCTCCTGAACAGGCCCCAAGATGGGATCTCGTGGATCTGAGGAAGTTGCGGCGGTGGAATTAGGTTTTGGCTCTGTTATGATCGTTGGGAAGTGCGTGGGTATATATAGGAGGAAGGAGTATGTCGGTGGAGCGACAGGGGGCCCACAAGGCAGGGGGCGCGCCCTAGGGGGGGCGCCCCCCACCCTCGTGACCGCTTCTCTCGTTCCTTGGAGTAGGGTCCAAGTCTCCTGGATCATGTTCGGTGAGAAAATCACGTTTCCGAAGGTTTCATTCCGTTTGGACTCCGTTTGATATTCATTTCTTGAAACACTGAAATAGGCAAAAACAACAATTCAGGCTGGGCCTCCGGTTAATAGGTTAGTCCCAAAAATAATATAAAAGTGGAAAATAAAGCCCAATATAGTCCAAAACAGTAGATAAAGTAGCATGGAGCAATCAAAAATTATAGATACATTGGAGATGTATCAGGCTTCCCCAAGCTTAATTCGTGCTCGTCCTCGAGTAAGTAAATGATAAAAAGAATTTTTTTGATGCGGAGTGATACTTTGGCATAATTTCAATGTAAATCTTCTTAATTGTGGTATGAATATTCAGATCTGAAAGATTCAAGACAAAACTTCATATTGACATAAAAATAATAATACTTCAAGCATACTAATCAAAGTAATCATGTCTTCTCAAAATAGCATGGCAAAAGAAAGTTCATCCCTACAAAATCATAAAGTTAGGTTATGCTTCATTTCCGTCACACAAAGATGTTCCCAACTTCTATACCCCCGATGACAAGCCAAGCAATTGTTTCATACTTAAATAATCTCAAACTTTTTCAACCTTCACGCAATACATAAGCGTGAGCCATGGTTATAGCACTATGGGTGGAATAGAATATGATGATGGGGATTGTGTGGAGAAGACAAAAAAGGAGAAAGTCTCACATTGACGAGGATAATCAACGGGCTATGGAGATGCCCATCAATTGATGTCAACATGAGGAGTAGGGATTGCCATGCAACAGATGCACTAGAGCTATGAATGCTCAACAAAAGAAAACTAGTGGGTGTGCATCCAACTTGCTTGCTCACGAAGACCTAGGGCATTTGAGGAAGCCCATCGTAGGAATATACAAGCCAAGTTCTATAATGAAAAATTCCCACTAGTATGAAAATACAACTCATGAGACTCACTATATGAAAAACATGGTGCTACTTTGAAGCACAATATATGAGACTCACTACATGAAGAACAAGGTGCTTCTTTGAAGCACAATATATGAGACTCACTACATGAAGAACAAGGTGCTACTTTGAAGCACAAGTGTGGAAAAAGAGATAGTAACATTACCCTTTTTATTTATTTTCTTTTTTTTGGGCCTTTTTTTCTTTTTGGCCTTTCTCTTTTTTTTTGGGCAATGCTCTAATAATGATGATCATCACACTTCTATTGATTACAACATAAGGATTACAACTCGAAACTAGAACAAGATATGACTCTATATGAATGCCTCCGTGATGTATCGAGATGGTGCAATGAATCAAGAGTGACATGTATGAAAAATAATGCATGTTGGCTTTGCCACAAATACGATGTCAACTACATGATCATGCAATGGCAATATGACAAAAGTAAAGTATGTCATAATGATGATGAACGGAACGGTTGAAAGTTGCATGGCAATATATCTCGGAATGGCTATGGAAATGCCATAATAGGTAGGTATGGTGGCTGTTTTGAGGAAGATATAAGGAGGTTTATGTGTGATAGAGCGTATCATATCACGGGGTTTGGATGCACCGGCGAAGTTTGCACCAACTCTCAAGGTGAGAAAGGGCAATGCACGGTACCGAAGAGGCTAGCAAAGGCGGAAAGGTAAAAGTGCGTATAATCCATGGACTCAACATTAGTCAAAAGAACTCATATACTTATTGAAAAAAATTCGAAGTCATCAAAAATCAAGTACTATGCGCATGCTCCTAGGGGGATAGATTGGTAGGAAAAGACCATCGCTCGTCCCCGATCACCACTCGTAAGGATGCACAGGCCAGGTACACTTCATGTTTCAAATTTGTTACACAACTTTAACCATACGTGCATGCTACGGGATTCGCTAACTTCAGCACAAGCATTTATCAAATTCACAACTACTCAACTAGCACGACTTTGATATTATCACCTCCATATCTCAAAACAATTATCAAGCATCAAACTTATCTTAGTATTCAACGCACTCAAAAGAAAGTTTCACATATCTTGAATACCAAGTATATTAACATTAAGCAAATTACCATGCTATTAATGACTCTCAAAATAATCTAAGTGAAGCATGAGAGATCAATAGTTTCTTTAAAACAAATCCACCACCGTGCTCTAAAAGATCTAAGTGAAGTACTAGAGCAAAAATTATCACGCTCAAAAGATATAAATGAAGCACTATGAGCAAAACTATCGAGCTCAAAAGATATAAGTGAAGCACATAGAGTACTCTAGCAAATTCTAATCAAATTGGCTTCTCTCAAAAGGTGTGTACAGCAAGGATGATTGTGGTAAACTAACAAGCAAAGACGCAAATGGTAGCGACCCGACCCGAATGGATCAAGTCTCTGTGCTCCGATGTCATCCCTGGATCAGTAATGCTGACACCACACAGTACTTCGAAGGATTTATAGCAAAGTAGCAATCACACACTTATACATCGTTTGTCCAGAAGAGGACTTATTACAATAATCATGGCTTAAGGCCATCTAATAACGATAACAGCGGAAGACTTGGAAGATAAGTGAGTCCATCAACTCCAACGGCATCACTGAGTATAGAACCACGACCTAAAAGCACCTTACTCGTTGTCTGAAAAGTCTGCAACATGAAAAGTTGCAGCCCAAAAACGGGTCAGCACATGGAATATGCTGGCAATGTAACACATAGAGAGAAATAATGAGTATTGGCTATACTACATGCATATTTGGCTGGTGGAAAAGCTCTATGGTTACAGTTTTGCATAAAGCCAGTTTTTCCCTACTACAAAGGAATAAATTTATTTAACTATCATGGTGGTTGTTAAACATTGAGAATGGTTGACAGCATCCTCAATCCCAATTAAAAGTACTCATTTAAAACCCAACAATATTAATTAGAAGTAACATGTTGAGATTCAACAGGATAATCCAAGTACTAGATACTCAAGACGTCCATAACAGGGGACATGGCTAATCATGATTAGTTTGTACACTCTGCAGAGGTTTGCGCACTTTTCCCCACAAGTCTCGATCGCCTCCGCTTGGTTTCTCGCACTACATGGTGTTTAAGAAACGGATGACCGAGACATAGTCTTTCAGAAGCGCTAGCACCTTACGATGGGTGGACCGGTACACCTACATCCCCTACATCTGCTAGTCCACCACTATAAGAGTTCGCACGACTTAGTTAACTATGCCAGAGACCATAATGGCTTGTGGCTGCACACGTAAGTTACTAGTATGAATTATCTTATGATCCCTTTGAGCCTGGGTGGCGGTCCGAAGAAATACAGGCAAGTCCTGCTAGAAAACAGGTGCCTCAATCCACCCAGATGTGTATTTAAGTTGCCACCTTAGATAAACCTTTAATAACAATCTCACATCTGTCATGGATATTCACTCACCCAATCCACGTCTACTAGCATAGCATAGCATATTAAGCAAACGCAGAAGTAACTCCCAAAGGTTTCATAAGTAATACAGGTAATAGGTACTACCTCATCTACTTCCCATCCCACAATTTAATTAGATCCTAATCATGCAATGTTTGAGGATTGATCTAATGCATAAAAACTGGGTAGTAGAAAATATATGATCAAGTGTTACTTGCCTTGCTGACGATCCGCGAAACCTAGAGACTCGAAGTAACAAGCAGCGCACTCCGGGTGATCTATCGCAGACAAACAACAAGCATACAATAAGCACTCATCTAATGCACAGGTAAATCTCGAATAAAAGATCTAACCAGAATGTTCAACTTAAGAACCCTAGTTGCAAAAAGAATCGAATCAAATAAAGCAACAAAAGTCAAACGACGAAAGAAAACAACTCGGTTCTAGCAAGTTGAAACTAAGTCAAATTTTATAGTAGCAAAACTTTGTTTAAGTTGATTAGTCGGAACGGCGGTTTCGAGATGAAACTCCAGGCGTTTGAATCACCTGATTCCGATAAACGAGCGAGAAGATAGACTAGAAAGAAAATCGGATCTGAAATCGCTATCGAAAAATAGCGGAATAAATCCGATGAGAAAGAAAACGACGAACGGTTGAGCGAGCGGACGTTCATTAACGAAGCAAACCGGTGATCACGTTCGTTAGGGACGAACGGTCCGTAACGCTTGCTAAACAAAACCGGAAAGAAAAACGGCGAGAAAAACCGATCTAGGGTTTTGGAAAGAAAACCAAACGAAAAACCGATCTAGAAAACCGGAACGAAGCGGAGCGATTCTGAAAAACCGAACCGAGGAAAAGAAAAGGTGACGCGGTGCGAGGCTAGTACCTCAAGAGGCGAGGGCTTCGGCGGCGGAGGGCTTGGCTGCGGCGGCGGCACTTGGCGGCGGTGGTGGCAATGGCAAGGTGAGGGCGGCGGCGGCGGTGGTGGTCTTGTTCTGCTTTGCTGCTGGATGGAGAGGAGAGGAGAGGTGTTGGTTTGATGTGTTAGAGGGGGTGCTTGGGTATTTATATTGTGGAGGAAGGGTTTTTGCTTAGGGTAGGGACAAGAAATAGACTAGGATTAGGAAACAAAGAGGGAAAAGATCTAGAAACAAACACGGAATAAACGGAAGTAGGACAAAAGTCCTACTAGGATTTGGAAAAGGAAGCGGCGGCTCCCTCCTGGCGCCTGGCGCGCGCGGGCGATGGCCTTGGCCTCCTGGCCGGCCGGTGGCTTGGCGGCTTGGGCCTTTGGCCCAAGGCGCTGCGGCTCTTTTTTTTTTAAATCGGTTTCGCGCGCAGAAAAAAAATACAGAGAAAAAATCTAAACGAACTCCAAAATTAATAAAGTAAACTTTCCCCGACTCCTAAAATGAGTCGAACAAAATGAACTTTTACTCGGGGCCTTAAATGCAATTTTTGAAAACACGCATTTCTCCCTAAGGCAAATAAACTCCGAGAAAAATCCAAAATTTGATTTATTTATTAAATCTTCATTTTTCCTAAATTTTGGGAAAGTCATATTATTCCCTCTCTTATTTTTGATATTGGAAAAATGTTTGAAGATAAAATAAATAAATCCAATGATCCTCTTTTCATAGTTTTTGAGAGAACTCAAATACGAAAATTTCGAAATCTCCAACTCTCTCCGAGGGTCCTTGAGTTGCGTGAAATTTCTAGGATCAACAAAATGCAAGAAAATATGATATGCATGATGATCTAATGTATAACATTCCAAATTGAAAATTTGGGATGTTACAAACCTACCCACCTTAAGATGAATCTCGCCCTCGAGATTCGGGTTGGCTAGAAAATAGGTGAGGGTGGTCCTTGAGCAAATCTTCTTCTCTTTCCCAGGTGGCTTCATCCTCAGTGTGGTGGCTCCACTGAACCTTGCAAAACTTGATAACCTTGCTGCGAGTAACTGTAACATCCCAAAATTCTAAATTTTGGAATGTTATATTAAATAAATAGTTTTGATTGTTTGTTTGATTGTTGTCTGAATGATTGAGTGAAATTCGAAACTTTTTGAAGGTTAAATGAGAGGGAATTAAAGGACTTTCCCAAACTTTCATTTTCTTTTATGATCTCCGAATTCAAATTCTTTTCATCACAAAATCCTGGAGAGAAGATGACATGACTTCTTCCATTTATTTAAATGACAAGGGGTATTGAAAATATTTTCCAATTCTGAAACTTTATGCAACTCAATGATTTTCACGAGCGAAGATAAAATGACTTCTTCAAAACATATGAAATATGAGTTGGGAGTTTTAAAAGAATTAAATTCAAAGTTCTTTTGAATTTATTTCCAATTGGAGTTATTTGAGTTTTATTCAAATTATTTTCTCCAAAAACAAAATATATGGAAAATAGGGTAACATGATTCCCTACATCAGAAAATTGGAGAGAAATTAATTTGAAGTCATTTTGGTATTTTAAAAATGATTTTTATTGGATTTTATTGGACCAGTAGCACTGTGTGAATTATTAAAATTTGTGTGGATTTTATTTGACATTAGAATAATGTTCATCTGGTTGGAAATATTTTTCTGCAAATTTTGATATATTATATGCCTATATAAAAGTTTTAATTATTTTGTTTTTGTTTTAGTTCTGTGAAATTTAGTTAAAAAAAATTATGCAGCGCCTTGGGCCAAAGGCCCAAGCCGCCGACCAGCCACCGGCCAAGGCCAAGGCCAAGGCCATCGCACGCACATACCTAGGGGGCCAGGGAGCCTAGGTTTCCTATTCTTTTACAAATCCTAGTAGGATTTGATCCCGTTTCGTTATTCCGTTTATTCCGATTTGTTTCTAGATCTTTTCCTCTTTGTTTCCTAATCCTAGTCTATTTCTTGTCCCCTACCCCAAGCAAAGCCCTCCTCCCCAATATAAATACCCAAGCACCCCCCTCCAACACATCAAACCAACACCTCTCCTCTCCTCTCCTCTCCTCTCTCTCAAGCAGCAGAGCAGAAGCAGCACCACCGCCACCGCCGCCAAGTGCCGCCGCCGCGCCCTCGACCTCTCCTGAGGTTTATATGATCTCCTCTCCACCGTCCCGTGATCTCCTTTCCTCTAGGAGCAACCGCAACATCAGATCCAATCTTCTTCCCCAACTCCGACGACTACTCCGGTGAGATCCACGAAATCCCGTAATTCATTTTTTCCAGAAAATAGCAATCTTAGAAAATTCATATCTTTTAGAGTTTTTAGTATTTTTGAGTGATTCCAATTGCTATGTGTCACAAATTTGCTGAAGTTTCTGTTAGTTCAATTTTATTTCACATTTGAGCAGTTTAAATTTGTGTTTTTATGAATTTTCTCAAATCACTAGATTTGAGCTATTTTGAGTTAGGAATATTACTTTTGACCGATTCTTTTTGCTCCTGGTCTCTAGGACCTTTGTTTATCCAGTAGTATTTAGTATTTTATTTCTAGGTTAATTTAAATTAGGTTTTAGCAAAACAGTACTGTTTTATTATTAGTTCTGTTTTAGCTTTTTCTTTATTGTTTTTATTAGTTTTAAATTATTTATTTTGTCACTTTTGACAAAATTAGTTGTGTTCTGTTAGAAAACAGGAGAAAAATTTATTTTTATTTTAAAAATTTATTTTCCTTAGTTTTGTATGAAACCTTCTATAGGTCATAGTTAGAGTTTTATAAAAGCTTTTTATTTGTTTCTTTTTGCAAATAAAATTTTATGAAAAATACTTTCTGTTAACTTAGTTGTTTTACTTTTTATTTTCTGTTAAATTATTAGTTTAGTGTTTTAATTGCTGTTAAGTTTTTTTTTACTTAGGCAAAACTATGTTAGATGCTTGTAGCAAAGTCATAGATTTTCGTTAGTAGTTTTTCTTTCTAGTTTTATTTGAAGCTTCTTTGGACTTTGTTGGAGTTTTATTATTGAGTTTTTTTGTTTTAATTGTTATTATGAGTGTTAAAATTGTTTGCTAGGATGTTTGCTTATATGAATGCTATGTTTGACTATATAGATTTTCAACGGAGTGACGATTAGTTCTACCAAGTCATTTTTCGACAGCGTTGTTATCTTCATCAAGTATTACCGAGCAAGTTCACTTTGACCATGCTTTCATACCTATGTTTTATTGCATTTAGTGGCATCTTTGCAACAACCCTCCAAGAGTGATATTGAATCCTTGTAGTTGAGTAGTATGCATGAGGTAGGAACCCATCACCCTATTACCAAGCCCGGACGTTATTTATTTTAATGCTACGCTATTGTAGACGGGTTGGTATGAGTGCTCGGAGTGGTGTGAGAATGGAGGATCTCGTCAATGACGACAACTCCATGATGGAATCTGCAAGGACTGCATCTTCAAGGCCTCAAGACTTCAAGACTCGAGACAAGAATTCAATACACACTCTTGGGTGAAGGATGGTTGACGGGCACCTGGAGAAACCAGTTGTTGGCGGGATGCATGGAGAAGCGGTGGTTGGCGGGATGCATGGAGAAGCGCCATGACATCTTGCGGAAAGCTTCACCCAGACTCAAAGAGACGGAAGAATACTTCATGCCGGAAGCTTACTGTGCAACCGCAAGTCATTATGGGCTCGGCTTGGTTGACCTTAGTGGTGACTCTGGCTGGGACGGTGCTAGCAGATGTAGAACTACGGTAGGATTGGATGAGCACCGGACGGTGGTCGAGGAACTCTTCGAAGACCATGTTTGGTCATCTTGTTCTCAAACACCACGAAGTGCGAGAACGTAAAAGAGGATCGAATCTTGCGGGTAAAGTGTACAAACCTCTCAGAGGGTTAAAACCTAATCGATTAGCCGTGTCCCCGTTACGGACAATTTGAGCATCTGGACTTGGATTTATCTGGAACTCTCACCACCGGATGATAACTTAATTGTGGGCAACTTATGATGATTTGGGCTATGAGACATCGGTTGGCGGAACCATGTCATGATAGAAAACTCCATAGTACAGACTTCATTTATTCCTTGATGTAGGGAAAATAAAACCAGCTTTTACATAAACAAAACTCAGACACAGAGCCACAAAGCCATATTGCATATAGTATAGTTTTACCATCTGTTTTCTCATGTTGTGATCTTGCGGTACATTCAATGTCTTGACCTACACGGCTGCAACGTATCATGTCGCAGGATACTTTCTTGACGAGTAAGAGTTACGATACAGGTTACGGTCTACACTCAACCTGCCACATGGCGTTGATGGGACTCCACACCCGACTATTTGTTTCATTGTGACTTATGAGGTATATATCAGTTTTACGTTAATTATACATGTGATTGCACTTTGATATATACATTGATGTTGTGTGTGCCAAAGATCTTGATCCGAGGATGGCACGAACACGAGGCTTGACCGTCTCGAGGTCGGGTCGCTTCTGATATGGTATCGAGCACATGTTGACTGTAGGACGTGACCCTAGAAACCGGAAAGCCCTAGGACAGGAAATTTCTAAAACTTTATTTTCAAAAGACTCTTACTTCTCATCTTTTCAGATTTTATCAAATAGACACTCTCACCTCAAATAGTTAGAATATACCCTTTCCTTTTTGACCACACGGAGGATCAAGCTGAAGCCGCTCCAAGAAGTAAAGATATCGGACAACCGATGGCCATTTCAGAGTAAAGAGGATTTCACCATGTGTTGGAAGAATTGCAGCTGCAACAATTGAAGACTCTGAAGACTTGAAGAATTTGAAGTTCCTGAAGAATTATTTGACCTTTAGAGACCAAACCCCTGTTATACACCTACGTTAGATGCGATGATTTGTGACCTGTCATTTGTTTGATGTTTTCCGACAGCCACAAAGTAAAACCGTTTTTTCAAAAATTATTGTTTGTATTGTGTGTATCTCTCTATCCAGCTCTCTTATCTCACCCTAAAACCCTTGGAGCCATAGATGATGAATGAAGAAGGACTGGTATTCTCTGGACCGATGACTCAGTTGGAGTCAGAGCTATGGATTCAAAACATGGAGGATCAGTTCGAGAAGAAAATGATTGCAAGGAAGTATGAGGTTCAATATGCTCTTCAGTATTTTACCGAGAGTGCTGCAACCTGGTGGAAAATGCATCAAGCCATACAAGGATTTAATGGAACAAGAACTTGGGAGGAATTCAAGAAGACCCTGTTGAGATCACGTCTCATCCGGAAGCACTACGATAACCCGAAGAAGAAACCTTGTGCCTGCAAGATTTGCGGAGAAATAGGACACACCCAGGAGGAACAGAAGGATGGATGGCCTCATTGTGAGGAGAAACACCCAGCTGAGAAATGCCCAACTAGTCAGGTGACTTGTTTCTTGTGTGAAGGAACCACCCACTACCCGACTCAGTGTCACATTTACCCCATGGTGCAACAAACTATTCAGGAGCAGGAAGAAGGAATGAAAGAAGCCCTCCGAGAAGTTATGAAAGAACCTGTGATGAAGGAATGTGTTGAAGACCACGATGGAGAAGGCCTCAACAGATTTTACTCCAATGCCTGCTATACATGTGGAGAAGAAGGACATTTTTCGCAGATTGCACCAAGGAAAGAAAAGAGTATCCGGATATTTCCGACAGCAGAAGTGAAGTTTGACCTCAGAAATAGAAGCTCGATCATTACAGAGAAATCCAGGAAGAGAAAAGGAAGGCAACCCCTGTAACAACACAATTTTCACAGAGAAGGACCTGAGTCATATCACTTGTTACAGGTGCAAGGATTTAGGTCATTACGCTAGTAAATGTCCGAAAAGAAGCCAAGAATCCAAGGAGCCTACATAATCACAAAGAAGCCCCGAGACATGTCGGAAGTCATTTGTTTTCGCTGCAAGGAAGCAGGACATTATGCTACTAAATGTCACAACAAGATGAAAGCTGGAGTTGAGTAGTTGGAATTTTAATATTGGAAACAAGAGTAGTAGAAAGAAATTTCATTTTCATGAGTCCAATGAGTTGAGTTATGTAATGGGTGCTCAGAGTTTGTAATGGATTCATGAAATCAATAAAGTTAAGGTGACGTGTTTTCATATGTTTAATTGTATGAGTTGTTACTCTGTGAACAAAGATTTTGACCATTTTCGAGGATATGAGAAATATGGTCTATGGATGGATTTGTGAATTTCATTTTAAGGGTGAAAGTACCCTATGAAGAACACTAGAGCAATGGAAATGGAAATGTGTCCCACAGGTTGGAGTTTGGAAAAAAATGAGTTGAAGTTTTATCTTTGATATGATGGTATTAAGAAATGAGATGTTATTGGATTTAAAGTGGTGTAATGTTGGAAAATGGAGCAATTGTAACTCCAAGGATGAGTGAAATTGGTACAAGTGTTGAAGTGGGCTCATAACCCAGGCCCAGGAATTAATAAGGGTCAAGTACCCATTGGAGAAATTTTGGGAATAGACTACGATTTGATCAACCGACGATTCTATAGGAGTTTACGCAAAACCTGAGAGTTGTTAAGGAACGATAGATGTTTGTTTGGCCTGCAGAATCAATGGATCTTCCGAACTTGGTTCGTCGACAAGAGAAATTCTGCAATGCTTGTGAGGATGACCGAGTGTTAGAATGCGAGATTCGCTAAACCATGTACAAGGTAATGATTTAAAAGGGATGGATTGATCACCATACCGACTTACTCTTATTATTCGCTTTGCTATATGGGATGGTAAATCTGAGTGACCTACCTATAGTAGAGTGACGACGATATCAAAACCTTGTTTAAACCTTAGAAAGGTATAGGTATTTGTTCCCTTGTACACGGCAGTTGTTGCCAAACGTAGGTTATACGGTGAGGTTCAACCTGACCCGCTTTCTGTAGGGAAACCATAAATCGTTGACCACCATGAGGTACCGATATTTGTTTAGAATTGGCGCCGGACCGTCAGCTATGAAGACCCAGTCTCGAATAACCTTACCAAGAGTAAAAGACAAAAGAATTGAGGAAAAGGTTATGCCACTCCGGAAGAGCCCAGAGAAGGAATTATCCTTAATATCTCGAGAAGACCGACACGATCAGCAATAAGGATGGAGTATCTGAGTTTTGATGGAACCGTAATAATGCTTCTAAGGGTGGTAGCACCCGAGACCCGGAGACGATCGATGGATTTTTGAGAAGACCCCAAACCCTAACCTATTTCTTGTTAGTTTCTTCAATCTCGGGACTAGATTCATTTTAAGTGTGGTAGATTTGTAACATCCCAAAATTCTAAATTTTGGAATGTTATATTAAATAAATAGTTTTGATTGTTTGTTTGATTGTTGTCTGAATGATTGAGTGAAATTGAGTGAAATTCGAAACTTTTTGAAGGTTAAATGAGAGGGAATTAAAGGACTTTCCCAAACTTTCATTTTTCTTTTATGATCTCCGGGAATTCAAATTCTTTTCATCACAAAATCCTGGAGAGAAGATGACATGACTTCTTCCATTTATTTAAATGACAAGGGGTATTGAAAATATTTTCCAATTCTGAAACTTTATGCAACTCAATGATTTTCACGAGCGAAGATAAAATGACTTCTTCAAAACATATGAAATATGAGTTGGGAGTTTTAAAAGAATTAAATTCAAAGTTCTTTTGAATTTATTTCCAATTTGGAGTTATTTGAGTTTTATTCAAATTATATTTCTCCAAAAACAAAATATATGGAAAATAGGGTAACATGATTCCCTACATCAGAAAATTGAGAGAAATTAATTTGAAGTCATTTTGGTATTTTAAAAATGATTTTTATTGATTTTATTGGACCAGTAGAACTGTGTGAATTATTAAAATTTGTGTGGATTTTATTTGACATTAGAATAATGTTCATCTTGTTGGAAATATTTTTCTGCAAATTTTGATATATTATATGCCTATATAAAAGTTTTAATTATTTTGTTTTTATTTTAGTTCTGTGAAATTTAGTTAAAAAAATTATGCAGCGCCTTGGGCCAAAGGCCCAAGCCGCCGACCAGCCACCGGCCAAGGCCAAGGCCAAGGCCATCGCACGCACACACCTAGGGGGCCAGGGAGCCTAGGTTTCCTATTCTTTACAAATCCTAGTAGGATTTGATCCCGTTCGTTATTCCGCTTATTCCGATTTGTTTCTAGATCTTTTCCTCTTTGTTTCCTAATCCTAGTCTATTTCTTGTCCCCTACCCCAAGCAAAGCCCTCCCTCCCCAATATAAATACCCAAGCACCCCCTCCAACACATCAAACCAACACCTCTCCTCTCCTCTCCTCTCCTCTCCAGCAGCAGCAGCAGCAGCACCACCACCGCCGCCAAGTGCCGCGCCGCCTCGACCTCTCCTGAGGTTTATATGATCTCCTCTCCACCGTCCCGTGATCTCCTTTCCTCTAGGAGCAACCGCAACATCGGATCCAATCTTCTTCCCCAACTCCGACGACTACTCCGTGAGATCCACAAAATCCCGTAATTCATTTTTTTCAGAAAATAGCAATCTTAGAAAATTCATATCTTTTAGAGTTTTTAGTATTTTTGAGTGATTCCAATTGCTATGTGTCACAAATTTGCTGAAGTTTCTGTTAGTTCAATTTTATTTCACATTTGAGCAGTTTAAATTTGTGTTTAGATGAATTTTCTCAAATCACTAGATTTGAGCTATTTTGAGTTAGGAATATTATTTTGACCGATTCTTTTTGCTCCTGGTCTCTAGGACCTTTGTTTATCCAGTAGTATTTAGTATTTTATTTCTAGGTTAATTTAAATTAGGTTTTTAGCAAAACAGTACTGTTTTATTATTAGTTCTGTTTTAGCTTTTTCTTTATTGTTTTTATTAGTTTTAAATTATTTCTTTTTGTCACTTTTGACAAAATTAGTTGTGTTTCTGTTAAAAACAGGAGAAAATTTATTTTTATTTTAAAAATTTATTTTCCTTAGTTTTGTATGAAACCTTCTATAGGTCATAGTTAGAGTTTTATAAAAGCTTTTTATTTGTTTCTTTTGCAAATAAAATTTTATGAAAAATACTTTCTGTTAACTTAGTTGTTTTACTTTTTATTTTCTGTTAAATTATTAGTTTAGTGTTTTAATTGCTGTTAAGTTTTTTTTACTTAGGGCAAAACTATGTTAGATGCTTGTAGCAAAGTCATAGATTTTCGTTAGTAGTTTTTCTTTCTAGTTTTATTTGAAGCTTCTTTGGACTTTGTTGGAGTTTTATTATTGAGTTTTTTTTTGTTTTAATTGTTATTATGAGTGTTAAAATTGTTTGCTAGGATGTTTGCTTATATGAATGCTATGTTTGACTATATAGATTTTCAACGGAGTGACGATTAGTTCTACCAAGTCATTTTCTGACAGCGTTGTTATCTTCATCAAGTATTACCAGGCAAGTTCACTTTGACCATGCTTTCATACCTATGTTTTATTGCATTTAGTGGCATCTTTGCAACAACCTCCAAAGAGTGATATTGAATCCTTGTAGTTGAGTAGTATGCATGAGGTAGGAACCCATCACCCTATTACCAAGCCCGGACGTTATTTATTTTAATGCTACGCTATTGTAGACGGGTTGGTATGAGTGCTCGGAGTGGTGTAAGAATGGAGGATCTACGCCAATGACGATAACTCCATGATGGAATCTGCAAGGACTGCATCTTCAAGGCCTCAAGACTTCAAGACTCGAGACAAGAATTCAATACACACACTGGGTGAAGGATGGTTGACGGGCACCTGGAGAAACCAAGTGGTTGGCGGGATGCATGGAGAAGCGCCATGACATCTTGCGGAAAGCTTCACCTGCACTCAAAGAGACGGAAGAATACTTCATGCCCGAAGCTTACCTGCAACCGCAAGTCATTATGGGCTCTGGCTTGGTTGACCTTAGTGGTGACTCTGGCTGGGACGGTGCTAGCAGATGTAGAACTACGGTAGGATTGGATGAGCACCGGACAGTGGTCAGAGGAACTCTTCGGAAGACCATGTTTCGGTCATCTTGTTCTCAAACACCCTGAAGTGTGAGAACGTAAAAAGAGGGATCGAATCTTGCGGGTAAAGTGTACAAACCTCTACAGAGGGTTAAAACCTAATCGATTAGCCGTGTCCCCGGTTACGGACAATTTGAGCATCTGGACTTGGATTTATCTCGGAACTCTCACCACCGGACTGATAACTTAATTGTGGGCAACTTATGATGATTTGGGCTATGAGACATCGGTTGGCGGAACCATGTCATGATAGAAAACTCCATAGTACAGACTTCATTTATTCCTTGATGTAGGGAAAATAAAACCAGCTTTTACGCAAACAAAACTCAGACACAGAGCCACAAAGCCATATTGCATATAGTATAGTTTTACCATCTGTTTTCTCATGTTGTGATCTTGCCGGTACATTCAATGTACTGACCTACACGGCTGCAACGTATCATGTCGCAGGATACTTTCTTCGACGAGTAAGAGTTACGATACAGGGTTACGGTCTACACTCAACCTGCCGCATGGCGCTGATGGGACTCCACACCGACTATTTGTTTCATTGTGACTTATGAGGTATATATCAGTTTTACGTTAATTATACATGTGATTGCACTTTGATATATACATTGATGTCTGTGTGTGCCAAGATACTGATCCGAGGATGGCATGTAACACGAGGCTTGACCGTCTGAGGTCGGGTCGCTACAGTAACTCTGCTGGCATATTCGAGAATCCTGACTGGTTTCTCCTCATATGTTAAATAATCCTTCAACTGAATTGCTTCAAGTGGCACGGTATCTCTTAGCGGTACTTCCGCCATCTCGGCATGACATTTCTTCAGCTGAGAAACATGGAACACGTCATGAACTCCTGATAGTCCTTCTGGTAATTCCAACTTATAAGCGACTTCTCCCATGCGTTGCAAAATCCTATATGGTCCAACGAAACGTGGCGCCAATTTTCCTTTAACTCCAAAACGCTTAACTCCTCGAAGTGGGGATACTCTAAGATAAATTCTGTCTCCAACTTCATATTCTATCGCTTTGCATTTTGAATCAAGATAGCTTTTCTGCGGATGGGCTACCTTGAGCCTATCGCGAATCAACTTAACTTTCTGTTCAGACTCCTTAATCAAATCTGGTCCAAACAACTGACAGTCTCCAACTTCGTCCCATGACAACGGTGTCCTGCACCTCCTTCCGTATAAGGCTTCGAAAGGTGCCATCTTCAAGCTGGTTTGGTAACTGTTGTTATAAGAAAATTCAGCATACGGCAAGTTATCGTCCCAACTAGATCCATAGTCTAGTGCACAAGCTCTCAGCATATCCTCCAAAATCTGATTGACTCTCTCAGTCTGTCCATCTGTCTGTGGGTGAAAAGCTGTACTGAATTCTAGCCTGGTTCCTAACGTTTCATGCAACTGATTCCAAAACTTTGAGGTAAATTGAGTTCAGATATCGATCGACACTCCTCGAACTCCGTGCAAACACACAATTCTGGTCATGTATATCTTTGCCAACTTAGCGCTGCTATAGGTAGTCTTGATCGAATGAAATGCGCTACCTTCGTCAAGCGGTCGACTATAACCCAAATCGAATCATAGCCTGAACGAGTCTTTGGCAAACCCGTGATGAAATCCATGCCTAGTTTATCCCACTTCCATTCGGTATTGGCAATGGCTACAACAATCCTGCTGGCTTCGATGTTCGCCTTCACTCTCGACATACATCGCAAAACTGCTACATACTCCGCGATATCCTTCTTCATTCCATCCACCGAACGCTTCCTTCAAATCCAAATACATCTTGGTATTTCTGGGTGAATCGAATAGGGTGAATCATGTGCCTCTTGCAGAATCAACTTCCCGATCTCCGGGTCATTTGGCACGAATACGGTCCTCAAACCATAGGGTATCGTGCTCATCCTCACGAAATCCCTTTGCTTTTCCTTCGCTCATTTTCTTCTTTATATCCGCAATCTCTTTGTCCTTTTTCTGAGCTTCCCTGATTTTATCCATCAAGGTAGACTGAATCTCCAATGCTGCTACGTAGCCTCTCGGAACTATTTCCAAACATAGCTCACGAAGATCTTCGCTAGCTCCTTTGGTATTTCTCCGTCAATAGCGTATTGACATGGCTCTTCTTGGCTCAATGCGTCGGCTACTACATTAGCCTTTCTGGGATGATAATGCAATCTCATATCATAATCCTTGATGAGTTCCAACCATCTCCTTTGTCTAAGGTTTAACTCCTTCTGCGTGAAAATGTACTTCAAACTCTTGTGATCCGTGTATACCTCACAATAATTTCCAATGAGGAAATGTCTCCATGTCTTCAAGGCATGCACTACGGCTGCTAACTCCGAATCATGTGTGGCATAATTTAGTTCATGAGGTTTCAGTTGTCGTGAAGCATACGAAACAACTCTTCCTTCCTGCATAAGCACTGCTCCAAGTCCTCGACGTGAAGCGTCGCAATACACCTCATAATCCTTGGTCTGATCTGGCAAAATTAGCACTGGTGAGGTAACCAATCTTTTCTTCAACTCCTGAAAACTTGCCCCACAGTCCTCAGTCCATATGAACTTGGTATCCTTCTTCAACAACTCCGTCATAGGCTTTGCAATCCTTGAGAAATTCTCAATGAATCTCCGGTAGTATCCTGCGAGTCCAAGAAAACTCCGGATCTCTCCAACTGTCGTTGGTGCTTTCCAATTGGTTACGGTCTCAACCTTTGTGGGGTCAACTACGATACCTTCTCCGGATATAACGTGTCCGAGAAATCCAACTTCCTTTAGCCAAAACTCACATTTGCTGAACTTGGCATATAACTGATGCTCCCTTAGTTTCTCCAAAACCAATCGCAAATGTTCCTCTTCATTCTTCGAGAAAACCAGAATATCATCAATGAACACCACGACGAACTTATCCAAAAACTCCATAAACACTTTGTTCATCAGGTTCATGAAATAGGCCGGTGCGTTAGTCAGTCCAAATGACATAACGGTGTACTCATACAGTCCATATCTTGTGGTGAACGCTGTCTTAGGTATGTCCTGCTCTCGAATCTTCAGCTGATGGTACCCTGATCGCAAATCGATCTTGGAAAACACTTTAGCTCCTTGCAAACGATCAAACAGATCATTTATCATTGGTAGTGGGTACTTGTTCTTGATTGTTACTGCATTCAATCCACGATAATCAACAACCATCCTTAATGATCCATCCTTCTTCTCCACTAACAGTACGGGTGATCCCCAAGGCGAAGAACTTGGGCGTATATAACCTTTATCCAACAGCTCCTTAATCTGCTTCTTGATTTCCGCCAAATCTCGTGCGGGCACCCCGTATGGTCGCTTCGATATCGGGCCTGTTCTCGCAACAGCTCAATCAAAACTCAATGTCTCTATCCGTGGCATTCCGGCAATTCCTCGTGAAATACATCAGATAGTCCTTCACTATCGCACCTCTTCCCGCACAACTCCCGATAGGCAATTTACATGAGCTCTCCTCGCTCATGCCGTGATACATACTTAATCCTTCTTCCTTCCGGCGCTAGAGCAAAATCGTCTTACTTGCGCAATCGATGTTTCCTCCATACATCGACAGCCAATCCATACCTAGAATCACATCAAATCCTTGGGATTCCAAAATGATCAAATCCGTCGGGAACACATGCCTCCCTATACTTAATGGCACTTGAAAACATCCTTGTCTGGCCATATACTCCGCTCTTGGTGAGCTTACTAGCATAGGGGTTTTAAGAATCTGAGTAGACAGACTATACTTCTCTACAAATCCCCTTGATATGTATGAATGCGATGCACCAAGATCGAAAAGAACAAGTGCATAAATGACTTAACCAAAACTTACCGACATCGTGATCGGGCTGATCTTCAACCTCCTCCACATCAATGTGGTTCACCTGTCCCCTGTTGAAAGGGTTTGACTTCTTTCCAGAGTTTCCATTTCCACCTTGGCCTTCGGGACACTCACTTGCATAATGTCCGGTCTTGGAACACTTGTAACAGGTGACATGGCTCAAGTCTTTCTTGGCTGGGGTTGTTGGTGGGGTCCGGTTCTGGCCGTTGCTTCCTCCATTCCCATTACCATTCTTGTGGCCATTATGGTTGTGCGAACTACTTCCTCCATGGGTATGCTGAAACTGCACTCCCTGTTTAGGGGTATAACGGGGCTTCTGCTAGGCTCCAGAGTTAAACTTCCCCTGCCCATACTTCCTCTTGCAATTCTCAATCTGTTGCTGCTTTCCTTCAATCATGAGGGCGCGGTCTACCAACTCCTGGTAGTTATTGAATCTTGCTACCATCAACTGCAGGCTTAACTCATCATTCAGTCCTTCCAGAAACTTCTCCTGCTTAGCTGCATCTGTAGCAACGTCATCTGGGGCATAACGTGCTAACTTACTAAAATCATCCACATACTGGCCAACAGTCCTTCCTCCTTGGCGTAAGTTGCGGAACTCACGCTTCTTCATGGCCATAGCTCCTGCTGAAACATGGGCAGTGCGGAAAGCTTGCTGAAACTGATCCCATGTGACAGTGTCTATAGGGTAAGTGGCTGTGAAATTCTCCCACCATGCTGCTGCAGGTCCGTCAAGCTGATGTGCAGCAAACTTCACCTTCTCACCATCTGTGCATCCTGCAGTGGTCAACTCCCTTCCTATCTTGCGGAGCCAATCATCTGCTACAATCGGCTCGGTGCTACTAGAATACACCGGTGGATGTAGCCTAAGGAAACGAGTCAAGTGATCCCCAGGTGGTGGTGGTGGTGGGTTGTTGTTGTTGTTGCCTTGGTTCTGTACCAATGTCTGAATCAAAGTATTCTGCTGCTGAATCAACTGGGTGATCTCTGGCGGAAAAACAAACTCGGGGTCGCGTCTCAGAGGCATCTGAAGGGTTTAGAAAAGACGAGAAATTAAGAAAAGAGTGGGGTCTAGGGAAAACACTACCCGAATGCTCATGAGACAAATGCACACAAATCACTTCATTCATTCAATCAAAGGGCTTACAACGGTCTAACTATCGCAAAAGTGCGTGTACTATAATGTTTACATGGAGGGAATACTACTAATATGTGGGGGTCATCTATTAATTTGAACCAGTGGAAAACTCCATGATGTCTGCTCCAGCTTCGTCTTCAAAGTCGGGCTCGCTTGGATCTGAATCGGTGTCGTCGATGATGATGTAGTTGCTCGGACAGTCGACGTACTTGTCTTCATTCTTGAGCTCCAATTTCTTCTCGAGCTCTTCAATCTCATACTTAAGATCGTTATTGTGCCTTACGACAGCTACGATCTCGTCCATGTAGTCCTTGTGTAGAGTCTTCATCTCTCCTTCAAGTTCGATGATCCTTCCCTTTGCATTCTTCAACTCTACCATATCATTGCACATCTGGTTCTCCTGGCGTCGAATGTGCTGGTTTAACTCCTGGATGAAAGCTACAATGGATCTGTCCTTCTTGGTGCTAACTATCTCCCATTGTTCATTCCGGCGTCCGCAAATCTGGTAGATAGTGTCCTTGAGGTCTTCTTAATAAACTTCTCCAATGCGTCCCATGGTGATATGAGCTGCCATGCTTTTTCCCAGACTCCAGGTTGGTGCACTGAAAACACTATCTATAGGCTTGGTGATTGGCGCGAATGTCCTTCCCGGAACATGGGCTTGAATCTTCCAGCGCTCCTCTTCAGGCAGAGTGGCGTTGAAAGTCCCGGTGAAGCTTGGTAGTCCAATGTTCAGGTACCTGGCGACTTCCTTCAAGTGAAATCCAAATGGTGTACCTTCATCTGGTTGAGCGTACTTGATCTTTGCATCCGTCATCCTAAAGAGTAGAAAAGATGAGGAGTTAGAAAATGAGAAGAGAATAATGATCTATGGCTTTAACTTAGTGGTCGTGTCCTACAGTCAGCATGTGCTCGATACCATCTCTCAGAGCGACCCGACCCGAATGGATCAAGTCTCTGTGCTCCGATGTCATCCCTGGATCAGTAATGCTGACACCACATAGTACTTCGAAGGATTTATAGCAGAGTAGCAATCACACACTTATTACATCGTTTGTCCAGAAGAGGACTTATTACAATAATCATGGCTTAAGGCCATCTAATAACGATAACAACGGAAGACTTGGAAGATAAGTGAGTCCATCAACTCCAACGGCATCACTGAGCATAGAACCACGACCTAAAAGCACCTTACTCGTCGTCTGAAAAGTCTGCAACATGAAAAGTTGCAGCCCAAAAACGGGTCAGCACATGGAATATGCTGGCAATGTAACACATAGAGAGAAATAATGAGTATTGGCTATACTACATGCATATTTGGCTGGTGGAAAAGCTCTATGGTTACAGTTTTGCATAAAGCCAGTTTTTCCCTACTACAAAGGAATAAATTTATTTAACTATCATGGTGGTTGTTAAACATTGAGAATGGTTGACAGCATCCTCAATCCCAATTAAAAGTACTCATTTAAAACCCAACAATATTAATTAGAAGTAACATGTTGAGATTCAACAGGATAATCCAAGTACTAGATACTCAAGACGTCCATAACAGGGGACACGGCTAATCATGATTAGTTTGTACACTCTGCAGAGGTTTGCGCACTTTTCCCCACAAGACTCGATCGCCTCCGCTTGGTTTCTCGCACTACATGGTGTTTAAGAAACGGATGACCGAGACATAGTCTTTCAGAAGCGCTAGCACCTTACGATGGGTGGACCGGTACACCTACATCCCCTACATCTGCTAGTCCACCACTATAAGAGTTCGCACGACTTAGTTAACTATGCCAGAGCCCATAATGGCTTGTGGCTGCACACGTAAGTTACTAGTATGAATTATCTTATGATCCCTTTGAGCCTGGGTGGCGGTCCGAAGAAATACAGGCAAGTCCTGCTAGAAAACAGGTGCCTCAATCCACCCAGATGTGTATTTAAGTTGCCACCTTAGATAAACCTTTAATAACAATCTCACATCTGTCATGGATATTCACTCACCCAATCCACGTCTACTAGCATAGCATAGCATATTAAGCAAACGCAGAAGTAACTCCCAAAGGTTTCATAAGTAATACAGGTAATAGGTACTACCTCATCTACTTCCCATCCCACAATTTAATTATATCCTAATCATGCAATGTTTGAGGATTGATCAAATGCATAAAAACTGGGTAGTAGAAAAGATATGATCAAGTGTTACTTGCCTTGCTGACGATCCGCGAAACCTAGAGACTCGAAGTAACAAGCGGCGCACTCCGGTTGATCTATCGCAGACAAACAACAAGCATACAATAAGTACTCATCTAATGCACAGGTAAATCTCGAATAAAAGATCTAACCAGAAAGTTCAACTTAAGAACCCTGGTTGCAAAAAGAATCGAATCAAATAAAGCAACGAAAGTCAAACGACGAAAGAAAACAACTCGGTTCTAGCAAGTTGAAACTAAGTCAAATTTTACAGTAGCAAAACTTTGTTTCAGTTGATTAGTCGGAACGGCGGTTTCGAGATGAAACCCCAGGCGTTTGAATCACCTGATTCTGATAAACGAGCGAGAAGATAGACTAGAAAGAAAATCGGATCTGAAATCGCTATCAGAAAAATAGCGGAATAAATCCGATGAGAAAGAAAACGACGAACGGTTGAACAAACGGACGTTCATTAACCGAAGCAAACCGGTGATCACGTTCGTTAGGACGAACGGTCCGCTAACGCCATAAACAAAACCGGAAAGAAAAACGGTGAGAAAACCGATCTAGGGTTTCGTAAAGAAAACCAAACGAAAACCGATCTAGAAAACCGGAACGAAACCGAACGATTACTTAAAAACTGAACCGAGGAAAAGAAAAGGTGACGCGGCTGGGCTAGTACCTCAAGAGGCGAGGGCTCCGCGGCGGATGGAGGGGCTTGGCGGCGGCGGCGGCACTTGGTGGCGGCGGTGGCGGCGGCGGCGGCCGGCTGGTGGGGCGGCGGCGGCGGTGGTGTAGGGTGGGCGGTGGTGGTGCTGCGCTGCTGCTGCTGGGGAGAGGAGAGGAGAGGTGTTGGTTTGGATGTGTTAGAGGGGGGGGTGCTTGGGTATTTCTATTGGGGAGGGGAGGGTTTTTGCTTGGGGTAGGGGACAAGAAATAGACTAGGATTAGGAAACAAAGAGGAAAATATCTAGAAACAAACACGGAATAAACGGAAGTAGGACAAAAGTCCTACTAGGATTTGAAAAGGAAGCGGCGGCTCCTCTGGCGCTCAAGACGTGGCGATGGCCTTGGCCTCCTGGTCGGCCGGTGGCTTGGCGGCTTGGGCCTTTGGCCCAAGGCGCTGCGGCTCTCTCTTTTTTTTAAATCGGTTTCGTGCGCAGAAAAAAATACAGAGAAAAAATCTAAACGAACTCCAAAATTAATAAAGTAAACTTTCCCTGACTCCTAAAATGAGTCGAACAAAATGAACTTTTACTTGGGGCCTTAAATGCAATTTTTGAAAACACGCATTTTTCCCTAAGGCAAATAAACTCCGATAAAAATCCAAAATTTGATTTATTTATTAAATCTTCATTTTTCCTAAATTTTGGGAAATTCATATTATTCCCTCTCTTATTTTTGATATTGGAAAAATATTTGATGATAAAATAAATAAATCCAATGATCCTCTTTTCATATTTTTTGAGAGAACTCAAATACGAAAATTTCGAAATCTCCAACTCTCTCCGAGGGTCCTTGAGTTGCGTGAAATTTCTAGGATCAACAAAATGCAAGAAAATATGATATGCATGATGATCTAATGTATAACATTCCAAATTGAAAATTTGGGATGTTACACAAATAATATAAGACGCTCCAAGCAAAACACTTATCATGTGGTGAATAAAAATATAGCTCTAAGTAAATTACCGATGGAAGTGGACGAAAGAAGGGATGCCTTCCGGGGCATCCCCAAGATTTGACTTTTTGGTGTCCTTGGATTATCTTGGGGGTGCCATGGGCATCCCCAAGCTTAGGCTCTTGCCATTCCTTGTTCCATAATCCATCAAAAGAATTCACCCAAAACTTGAAAACATCACAACACAAAACTCAATAGAAATCTCGTGAGCTCCGTTAGAGAAAGAAAACGAAAGACTGCTTTAAGGTACTATAATAAACTCATTATTTATTTATATTGGTGTTAAAACTACTGTATTCTAACTTCTCTGTGGATCATAAACTATTTTACTAGCTATAGATTCATCAAAATAAGCAAACAACACACGCAAAACAGAATCTGTCAAAAACAGAACAGTCTGTAGTAATCTTTATCTAACGCAAACTTCTGAATCTCCAAAAATTCTACCAAAATTAGAAGACCTAGAAATTTTTTTTATTGATCAGAAGCAATTGGAATCAATATTTTATCACGTTCTGGTTATTTTTAACAATTCGGGCACTGAGCGCAAAGTTTCTGGAAAATACAGCAAGATCAAATAACTACTATCCAAGAAGATCCAATAGGTCTAGCTTGGCACAAACACTAATTAAAACATAAAACCACATCTAAACAGAGGCTAGATGGATTATTTATTCCTAAACATAAGAAAAAAAAACAAAAAAAAAATTGGGTTGCCTCCCAACTAGCGCTATCGTTTAACGCCCCTAGCTAGGCATAAAAGCAAGGATAGATCTAGGTATTGCCATCTTTAATAGGCAATCCATAAGTGGCTCTCATAATAGATTCATATGATAATTTTATTTTCTTTCTAGAAAAGTGTTCCATGCCTTTCTTTAATGGAAATTGGAATCTCATATTCCCTTCCTTCATATCAATAATTGCACCAATTGTTCTAAGGAAAGGTCTACCAATAATAATAGGACATGAGGGATTGCAATCTATATCAAGAACAATAAAATCTACGGGCACATAGTTCCTATTTGCAACAATAAGAACATCACTAATTCTTCCCATAGGCTTTTTAATAGTGGAATCCGCAAGATGCAATTTTAGAGAGCAATCATCAAAGTCACGGAAATCTAGCAAATCACACAAAGTTTTGGGAATAGTGGAGACACTAGCACCCAAATCACACAAGGCATGAAACTCATAATCTTTAATTTTAATTTTAATAGTAGGTTCCCACTCATCATAGAGTTTTCTAGGGATAGAGACTTTCAACTCAAGTTTTTCTTCATAAGATTGCATCAAGGCATCAACAATGTGTTCGGTAAAGGCCTTATTTTGACTATAAGCATGAGGAGAATTTAGCACGGATTGCAACAAGGAAATACAATCAATTAAAGAGCAATTTTCATAATTAAATTCCTTGAGATCCAAAATAGTGGGTTTAGCAACATCTAGATTTTTATTTCTTTCAATCCCACTTTTATCAATTTCATCATCAAGATCTAAAAACTCAGAATTCTTAGAACGCCTTCTAGGTAAGGGAAGATCATATTCCGTTTCATAAAGATTCATATTGCAAAACAAATATTTAATGGGGACACATCAATAACTTTTAGATCTTCATCTTGATTTTCATAGGAATTAGAAGAACACGCTTTAATAAAGGCATCTTTGGAAGCACGCATCCTAGCGGTTCTTTCTTTGCACTCGTCAATGGAAATTCTCATAGCTTTGAGAAACTCATTGATATCATGCTTAGGAGGAATAGATCTAAGCTTTAAAGAATCAACCTCAAGAGAAATTCTATCAACGTTCCTAGCCAAATCATCAACTTTAAGCAATTTATCTTCAAGCAAAGCATTAAAATTCTTTTGTGAATTCATAAACTCTGTAACACTACTCTCAAATTCAGAGGGCATCTTATAAAAATTTCCATAAGAGTTGTTATAGGAATTTTCATAATTATTAGAAGGATTACTAGGATAGGGCCTAGGATTATAATTCCCTCTATACGCGTTGTTACCAAAATTATTCCTACAAACAAAATTCACATCCATAGATTCATTATTATTCTCAATCAAAGTAGACAAAGGCATATCATTAGGATCAGAAGAAACACTCTTAGTAGAAAAACATTGATAGATTCATAAGTTCATTCATCTTTCCACTCAAAACATTGATTTCTTCTGTCGCATGCACTTTTTTATTAGTAGATCTTTCGGTATGCCATTGAGAATAATTAACCATAATATTATCTAGAAGTTTAGTAGCATCTCCTAGATTGATTTCCATAAAAGTGCCTGCCGCGGCCGAATCTAAAAGATTTCTAGAAGCAAAATTCAATCCGGCATAAAAAATTTGTATAATCATCCACAAGTTCAAACCATGAGTAGGACAATTACGTATCATTAATTTCATTCTCTCCCAAGCTTGTGCAACATGTTCATGATCAAGTTGCTTAAAATTCATAATATCGCTCCTAAGAGAGATAATCTTAGCGGAGGAAAATACTTAGAGATAAAAGCATCTTTGCACTTGTTCCAAGAATCAATACTATTTTTAGGCAAAGATGAAAACCACGCTTTAGCATGATCTCTAAGCTTAAAAAGGAATAGCTTCAATTTAATGACATCATTATCGACATCTTTTTCTTTTGCATATCACATAAATCAACGGTTATTCAGATGAGTAGCGGCATCTTCACTAGGAAGGCCGCTAATTGATCTTTCATAACAAGATTCAACAAAGCAGTATTGATTTCACAAGATGCAGTATTGGCAAGAGGAGCAATCGGAGTGCTAAGGAAATCATTATTATTGGTATTGGTGAAGTCACACAATTTGGTAGCATCTTGAGCCATCGCGACAAACAAGCAATCCAACAAACGAGCAAACAAAAGGCAAGCAAGGAAAAGAGGAGGAGATTGGGAAAGAGAGGGCGAATAAAACGGCAAGCGTGAAGTGGGGGAGAGGAAAATGAGAGGCAAATGGCAAATAATGTAATGCGAGAGATAGGGATTCTGATGGGAACTTGGTATATTGACTTTTGTGTAGACTCCCCGGCAACGGCGCCAGAAATCCTTCTTGCTACGTCTTGAGCTTGTGTTGGTTTTCCCCGAAGAGGAGACAATGATGCAGCAAATTAGCGTAAGTATTTCCCTCAGTTTTTGAGAACCAAGGTATCAATCCAGTAGGAGGCCACGCACAAGTCCCTCGTACCTGCACAAAACGATAGCTACTCGCAACCAACGCGATTAGGGGTTGTCAATCCCTTCACGGTCACTTACGAGAGTGAGATCTGATAGAGATGATAGATAATATTTTTGGTATTTTTGGTATAGAGATGCAAAGTGAAAAGTAAAAGGCAAAGTAAAAACAAAGCAAGTATTAAAAGTGATGGAGATTGATATGATGAGAATAGACCCGGGGGCCAGAGGTTTCACTAGTGGCTTCTCTCAAGAGCATAAGTATTCTACGGTGGGTGAACAAATTACTGTTGAGCAATTGACAGAATTGAGCATAGTTATGAGTATATCTAGGTATGATCATGTATATAGGCATCACGTCCGAGACAAGTAGACCGAAACGATTCTGCATCTACTACTATTACTCCACTCATCGACCGCTATCCAAAGATGCATCTAGAGTATTAAGTTAAGAACAGAGTAACGCCTTAAGCAAGATGACATGATGTAGAGGAATAAATTCATGCAATATGATAAATACCCCATCTTGTTATCCTCGATGGCAACAATACAATACGTGCCTTGCAACCCTTTCTGTCACTGGATAAGGACACCGCAAGATTGAACCCAAAGCTATGCACTTCTCCCATTGCAAGAACTACCAATCTAGTTGGCCAAACCAAACGGATAATTTGAAGAGACTTGCAAAGATAACCAATCATACATAAAAGAATTCAGAGAAGACTCAAATATTATTCATAGATAAGCTGGATCATAAACACACAATTCATCGGTCTCAACAAACACACCGCAAAAAGAAGATTACATCGAATAGATCTCCACGAGAGAGGGGGAGAACATTGTATTGAGATCCAAAAAGAGAGAAGAAGCCATCTAGCTACTAGCTATGGACCCAAAGGTCTGAGGTAAACTACTCACACTTCATCGGAGGGGCTATGGTGATGATGTAGAAGCCCTCCATGGTGGATGCCCCCTCCGGTGGAGCTCCGGAACAGGCCCCAAGATGGGATCTTGTGGATACAGGAAGTTGCGCCGGTGGAATTAGGTTTTGGCCCTGTTCGATCGCTTGGGGGTACGAGGTATATATAGGAGGAAGGAGTACGTCGGTGGAGCGGACAGGGGCCCACAAGGGGGGGCGCGCCTGGGGCGCCCCACCTCGTGACCGCTTCTCTCGCTCCTTGGAGTAGGGTCCAAGTCTCCGGATCACGCTCGTGAGAAAATAACGCTTTCAAGGTTTCATTCCGCTTGGACTCTGTTTGATATTCTCATTTCTTCAAACACCAAATAGGCAAAAAACAGCAATTCAGGCTGGGCCTCCAGCTAATAGGTTAGTCCCAAAATAATATAAAAGTGGAAAATAAAGCCCAATATAGTCCAAAAAGTAGATAAAGTAGCATGGAGCAATAAAAATTATAGATACATTGGAGACGCCTCAAGGAGATGGTGGTTGTAGGCGGCGTCGGCTCGCGCTTCCGAACCGCCTCACGATCCGCCTCACCCTGTCCATATATTAGCACGGGCCTCGCCGATGGTCATGGTACAATGCACCGGCGAGGATGGCGCGGAGGAGGGGTTGGCGCCGGATCGTCGACTACCATGTTCTCCATTGGGACGTCGTCGTCCTCCGGCTGCCTGCCGGCTAGCCGGTCGGCAGCATTGGCTGCCATCTCCTTGTTGTCCGTCGTCCGCCCGTCCGGAAGAGCGCTGGAGCGCGAGGAAGCCATGGTGGGCAATATTGGTGTGTACAGGAGAAAGGGAACGGATGCGGATGACTGCGGCTATGGCCGGCGCAGCAGTTTATATAGCAATGGTGGGCAGACGGAGGGACGGACGTGTGGCGCCGGACTAGCTGCCTCGGCAACCGTGTATCATTAATGTGGGCGGCAGATGGACATACGGACGACATTTGTGTCATTTGAAGGCGGAGCAATCGTCTGCACCGGGAAGCGGGGCAGGTGGCGCTGACTGTTTCGGGCGGAAAGCGCGCGCGGGCGAGGAGATGACTTTACTTGGAGAGGATGACAATGGGGACCCACCAGGTCCATAGCCTCACGTACGCAAGTGCCTCCTTATATATATATATATATATATATATATATATATATATATATATATATATATATATAACTATAATTTATTTTGCTTCCTCCTGGTTTCCTGACATCACGGTCCCACACCATTGTCAACCTATGTAGTAGTCAATAAATGAGAGAATTGCACAAGAAGCGGCCGACAGCTGGGACCAAGTAGCTTGAGCAGTATTTGTGTTTTTGAGGTGTGAGCACTGCAGAGCTTTTTGATGTTTAGCCTAGATATTAATTTTTCTCCTCTGAACAACAACGAAAACATCGCTGCAGGTATTAACTGGGCGGGATGTGGCCAGTCTAGCCAGGCCAGATATCCAGCCCAGATATTAATTTTTTTCAAGCTGAAAATGGCTAGCCCAGCTATAATTTTTTTAGGAATACCCAGGCAAGGTCAAGTTGTTATTCTCCGCCCCGCTAGGCTGCAAATCTTTCCTAGGAGGGTGCATTAGGCTTAACAAGAAAATGGGCTTTAAGAAATAATAAATGGGATGTAATTATAAAACTGGGCAAGAATTATAAAAAATGCACCAAACACGTGATTACTTTATAAAATATTATTTTTGGATATTGAAAATTTTAATTTCATTAATTGTTGCGAGCGCAATGTTTCGTTGGATTTTTACGTAATATAAATTTATATTGAAATTATATTTAATCTGCCTAGAAATTTCGGGATAAAAATATTTTGGATCCCATCAAAATGTGGGAAAATTTTATTGAATTCTGTTTTGAACGGTTGGTTGAAATGGGCTGTACTTTTAACAAACTGAAAATGGGCTGTAGTAAATTCCATTAGAATTCAAAAATGGGCTACATATTCTTACAAATCTCAAATGGGCTATAAGTTCTCTGCCACACACTTCTGGCCTTACTAAGTTGACGCGTCCCCTAAAAAAACAGAGTTGACGCAGATGCAAGGCTTTGTCAACTTATAGTCAACACACGGTTCTAGCAGCAAAGGGTCGTTGGATGTCCATCCAAGGGATGCCGTGCTTCTTCTTCAATCTCGGATATTCTAGCTTCACCTGCCCAAAAATGATTCCTCCCCGACATCCGGGCGCACTGCTTCGAAGTCGACCAGGCCTACTAAGTTGACGCATCAAGGGCTTTGTCAACTTAGTCAATATAAACGATTCTAGCTGCAGTGACCGTACGATGTCCATCCAACGGCCGTCGTGCTTCTTCAACCTCTGGTCTTCTTGCTCCAGCCGCCCAAAGCAGCGCCGGTCGTGCCGCTTGCTCCTGCCTCCCGTGGCCGGCTGTGCTGTCGCGGAGGCCTCACCGCACCTACTACTCCCACCGCTGGCCAGGCCATCCCTCCACTCACCCACACCCCCTGTTATTATGCGGCGATGGCAGCGCAGCCGAACCAGTGAACCCTCATACTCCTCTTCGCTGTGCATCCACTGTCGCGTCTTCCCCAGCTCCGCGTCGTCCCCTTCCTAGGCTTCGCCGTCGTCCATCGCCCTAGTGCTCTCGGCGCGGCATGGTCAACATGGTCAAGGAACGACTTCCATCAGACGTGGATCAGACGTGGAGAGGCCGATACTGGGTCCACGGCAGCCATAAGGAAGTGCCTCCTTATTACGCACAAAATAATTATTCTCCACCAAAGCGGGACCCACCGGACGGGCCACCGATTTCACGAAAAAATGATTCGCCGATCGCTGGGACCCACGAGCTACATCTTCGCACGCAAGGAAGTGCGCCCAGAAAAACGATTCGCCCTCGACTGCTGGGACCCACGAGCTACATCTTCGCACGCAAGGAAGTGCGTCCAAAAAAATGATTCACCTTCACCGCTGGGACCCACCAGCTACACCTTCGCACGCAAGGAAGTGCGTCCCGCAAAAAAACGATTCGCCCGACCGCTGGGACCCAACAGCTACACCTTCGCACGCAAGGAAGTGCGTCCGCAAAAACAAAATGATTCGCTTCTAACTGCTGGGACCCACCAGCTACATCTTCGCAGCAAGGAAGTGCTCGGCGTCAGACCCACCTGGTCAAGCGCACGTAGCATTGTCATTCGGTCATGAACGTGTACGTACATACCGGTCGATGTAGAGGCGCGCACATGTCGTAGTAGAGGCGCCGCACGTAGCATGTACACGCACGCACATCGCCAGGTGCAAGAAAGAAAATACGCCACGTATGTGTACATACGGCAGGGTCTCGAACGCCTACCACGCATACGCACGGCCAGGGCTCGATACATGGCTGGGTCGGAACGGAGAAACAAGTGTCGCTCGCCGTGTTCATGGGGAGGCAACGAAATGCGCCGTGTTCATGGGGAGGCAACGAAGGCGCCGTGTTCATCGGGAGGCAACGGAACGCGTGGGAGCCAACCGCTAGGTCGAACGGAATGCGTGGTCGATTCATCGGGAGGGCTTGGACGGAACAGTGATGGAAACGAGGCTCGGCGATCGCAAAACGGAGGAAACAGACCTCCTACGCTCGAACGGGACCTGTTGATCGGGAGGTGTCCGCGCATCAAAACGGAGGAAACGGACCTCCCACGGTCAAACGGGGTCCTGTTGATCGGGAGGGTGTGGCGCATCGCAAAACGGATTTAAACGGACCTCCTACGGTCAAACGGGGTCCCGTTGATCGGGAGGTGTGGCGCATCGCAAAACGGATTTAAACGGACCTCCTACGGTTGAAACGGGGTCCTGTTCATCGGGAGGGTGTGGTGTACCGCAAAACGGACTCCACGGATACTGTTCATCTCCACCGCCGACCTCCTCCAGCCTCCACGGGCTACCGCCGACCTCCTCCAGCCTCCACGGGCTCCTGCTCATCCAGCCTCCACCGCCGCTACTCCACCGCCTCACTGCTCAACCACCCTCCACCGCTCATCGTACATCCAGCCCTCCACACCACGGGTCCTGTTCAACCACCCTCCACCATCTACTGCTCATCTAGCCTCCACACCACGGGTCCTGTTCAACCACCCTCCACGGGCACCCCTCCATCGCTCATCTGCTCATCCAACCCTCCACCACACCACGGGTCCTGTTCATCCAGAGGAAACGCCACCGCCATCGCTCATCCACCCCCGCAACGCCATCGCTCATCCAAGATGCAGCATCGATCGGCTTCAGATTAGCAGCAGAGGAAGGAATCGCCGATCGGGTTCGCTAACAGCCATCGATCCATCGCCGGGTTCAAGAACGCGTAGCTCGCAAAGGCAATCGCCGGGTTGATTAGAGCCCAACGCCCGCTCAGGTTTAGTTAGAGCCAACGCCGCACACACGCAGCAGCACGTACGAGAGAACGCGATTCGCCGGTCCCCGACCTCCCACCGTAACCGGGAACTCCCAGAAATTCTCCTCACCCTCGCTTCTACCATGGTTTTTTCCGTCATGTCGGCCCGAAGAATGTCATGCAGGTGCGTCTCCGGCCCGCCCAGGACTAAAAGCCCATTTTCTGTCATGATTTTTTGTCATAGAAGTAGGAGCCCACCACATCTATGATGATACCGGGTTTTGTCACAATTATCGTCATAGAAGTGTCATATGTATGACAGAAAAAAATTTCGTTCGGCCCAAAATGTCACGGATGTGTCTTTTTTTTGTAGTGCTAGATGGGGAGAGGTTCTCCCTCTGGACCTTGGCCTTCATGGCGATGATGGCCCCTCCGGAATCCTCCTCCATGGCCTCCGGTGATGATGGCCCCCTTCGGCAGGGTGCCAGAGAGGTCCTAGATTGATTTCTCGTGGCTACAGAGGCTTGCGGCAGCGGAACTTCCGGTCTAGGTTAATTTCTGGAGGTTTGGGTATTTACAGGAGAGGTTGGCGTCGAGAAAAAGTCAGGGGTCCCCACGGATAGTCCACGAGGCACAGGCGCACCTGGGGTGGCGTGCCCTCACCCTCATGGGGCCCACGGACTCCTCCGGTAGATTTTTGTTCCAGTATTTTTTATATTTTCCAGAAAAATTCTTCGTTGATTTTCAGCGCATTCCGAGAACTTTTATTTCTGCACAAAAACAACACCACGGTAGTTCTGCTGAAAACTGCTTCAGTCCGGGTTAGTTCTAATCAAATCATACCAAAATCATATAAAATAATAGTAAACATGGCATGAATACTTCATAAATTATCGATACGTTGGAGACACGTCATGTATAAGGGTTACAAGAGTTGATCAACCTCGAGATCGTAATGGCTAAAACCCTAGTTGTCTAGCCTCTGATTATTCTGATAGCCTCGGACTAACCCCTCCGGCTTATGTACACACACCAGTGAGGCCTAGGGTTTTACACAGTCGGGTTGCAAAGGAAATAAAGAGTACACCCGGACACCGAACTTGCCATCCACGCATATGGGAGTCCTATCCGGATACGGGGGATAGTCTTCTGCTTTATCTTCACGACCCATCAGTCCGGCCCATATTGAATAATTCGGACACCCGAGGACCCCCTAATCTAGGACTCCCTCAGCGCCAGCCCCTTGTGGCCCAATAGGCCCAATATACTCCCGGGGTGACCGGTACCCCCTCCGGTACTCCGATGACTATCCGGTTTTCTCCGAAACACTTCCGGTGTCCGAATATCATCGTCCTATATATCAGTCTTTACCTCTCGACCATTTCGAGACTGCTAGTCATGTCCGTGGTCTCATCTGGTACTCTGAACAACATACGGTCACAAAATCACATTACTCATATAATACAATATCTGCATTGAACGTTAAGCGTGCAGACCCTACGGGTTCAAGAACTATGTAGACATGACCGAGACACCTCTCCAGTCAATAACCAATAGCGGAACCTAGATGCCCATATTGGCTCCTACATAGTCTATGAAGATCTTTATCGGTCGAACCGTTATGACAACATATGTTATTCCCTTTGTCTGTCGGTATGTTACTTGCCCGAGATCCTATCATTGATATCCTCATACCTAGTTCAATCTTGTTATCGGCAAGACTCTTCACTCGTTCCGTAATACATCACCTTGTGACCAACTCCTTAGTCGTTTGCTTGCAAGCTTATGATGTGTGTTACCGAGAGGGCCCAGAGATACCTCTCCGATACATGGAGAGACAAATCCTAATCTCGATCTATGCCAACTCAACAAACACCTTCGGAGATACCTGTAGAGCATCTTTATAATCACCCAATTACGTTGTGACGTTTCATAGCACACAAGACATTCCTCCGGTATCCGGGAGTTGCATAATCTCATAGCCGAAGGAATATGTATTTGACATGAAGAAAGCAATAGCAATAAAACTGAACGATCATTATTCAAAGCTAACGGATGGGTCTTGTCATCACATCATTCTCCTAATGATGTGATCCCGTTATCAAATGACAACTCATGTCCATGGTTAGGAAACCTTAATCATGTTTGATCAACGAGCTAGTCAAGTAGAGGCTCACTAGGGACACAGTGTTTGTTTATGTATTCACACATGTATTAAGGTTTCCGGTCAATACAATTCTAGCATGAATAATAAACCTTTATCATGAATAAGGAAATATAAAATAACAACTTTATTATTGCCTCTAGGGCATATTTCCTTCAGTCTCCCACTTGCACTAGAGTCAATAATCTAGATTACATTGTAATGCATCTAACACCCATGGAGTCTTGGTGTTGATCATGTTTTGCCCGTGGAAGAGGCTTAGTCAACGGGTCTGCTACATTCAGATCCATATGTATTTTGCAAATTTCTATGTCTCCCTCCTTGACTTGGTCATGGATGGAGTTGAAGCGTCTCTTGCTGTGTTTGGTTCTTCTATGAAATCTAGATTCATTTGCTAAGGCAATTGCTCCAGTATTGTCACAAAAGATTTTCATTGGACCCGATGCACTAGGTATTACACCTAGATCGGATATGAAATCCTTCATCCAAACTCCTTCATTTGCTGCTTCCGAAGCAGCCATGTAGATCCTCCCATGACGCTCTGCTTGGAACTGCACCAACTGACAGCTCCACCATTCAATATAAATACATATTCGGTTTGTGACTTAGAGTCATCCGGATCAGCGTCAAAGCTAGCATCGATGTAACCATTTACTACGAGCTCTTTGCACCTCCATAAACGAGAAACATATCCTTGGTCCTTTTCAGGTACGTCAGGATGTTCTTGACCGCTGTCCAGTGATCACTCCTGGATTACTTTGGTACCTCCCTACCACACTTTTCCCAGGCACACATCACGTCTAGTACACAGCATAGCATACCTGATAGAACCTATGGTTGAGGCATAGGGAATGACTTCCATTTTCTCTCTATCTTCTGCAGTGGTCGGGATTTGAGTCCGACTCAACTTCACACCTTGCAACATAGGCAAGAACCATTTCTTTGACTGATCCATTTTGAAATTCTTCAAAACTTTTTCAAGGTATGTGCTTTGTGAATGTCCTATTAAGCATCTTGATCTTTCTCTATAGATCTTGATGCCCAATATATAAGCAGCTTCACCGAGGTCTTTCATTGAAAAACTCTTATTCAAGTATCCTTTTATGCTATCCAGAAATTCTACATCATTTACAATCAACAATATGTCATCCACATATAATATTAGAAATGCTACAGAGCTCCCACTCACTTTCCTGTAAATACAAGCTTCTCCGAAAGTCTGTATAAAACCGTATGCTTTGATCACCTCATCAAAGCGTATATTCGAACTCTGAGATGCTTGCACAAGTCCATAGATGGATCGCTGGAGCTTGCACACTTTGTTAGCACCTTTAGGATTGAAAAAACCTTCTGGTTGCATCATATACAACTCTTCTTTAAGAAATCCATTAAGGAATGCAGTTTTGACATTCAGAATTCATAATCATAAAATGCGGCAATTGCTAACATGATTCGGACAGACTTAAGCATCGCTACGGGTGAGAAGGTCTCATCGTTGTCAACTCCTTGAACTTGTCAAAAACCTTTCGCGACAAGTTGAGCTTTGTAGACAGTAACATTACCATCAGCGTCAGTCTTCTTCTTCAAGATCCATTTATTCTCTATGGCTCTCCGATCATCGGGCAAGTCCACCAAAGTCCACACTTTGTTCTCATACATGGATCCTATCTCAGATTTCATGGCCTCAAGCCATTTATTGGAATCTGGGCTCATCATAACTTCTTCATAGTTCGTAGGTGCGCCATGGTCTAGTAACATAACTTCCAAAACAGGATTACCGTACCACTCAGGTGTGGAACGTGCTCTGTTCGACCTACGAGGTCCAATAGTAACTTCATGTGAAGTTTCATGATCATCATCATTAACTTCCTCTAGTTGGTGTAGGCATCACGGGAACGGATTTCTCTGATGTGCTACTTTCCAAATTGAGAGAAGGTACAGTGACCTCATCAAGTTCTACTTTCCTCCCACTCACATCTTTCGAGAGAAACTCCTTCTCTAGAAATGTTCCATTCTTGGCAACAATGATATTGCCTTCGGATCTGTGGTAGAAGGTGTACCCAATTGTTTCCTTATGGTATCCTATGAAAACGCACTTCTCCGATTTGGGTTCGAGCTTATCAGGCTGAAGCCTTTTGACATAAGTGTCGCAACCCCAAACTTTAAGAAACGATAACTTAGGTTTCTTGCCAAACCATAGTTCATACAGTGTCATCTCAACGGATTTAGACGGTGCTTATTTGACGTGAATGCAGTTGTCTCTAATGCATAACCCCAAAACGATAGTGGTAAATTGGTAACAGACATCATAGATCGCACCATATCTAATAAAGTACGGTTACGATGTTTGGACACACAATTACGCTGTGGTGTTCCAGGTGGTGTGAGTTGTGAAACTATTCCACATTGTTTTAAATAAAGGAAAAACTCGTAACTCAAATATTCGCCTTCGCGATCAGATCGTAGAAACTTTATTTTCTTGTTACGATGATTCTCCACTTCACTCTGAAATTCTTTGAACTTTTCAAATGTTTCAGACTTGTGTTTCATTAAGTAGATACACCCATATCTGCTCAAATCATCTGTGAAGTTTAGAAAATAACGATACCCGCTGCGTGCCTCAACACTCATCGGACCGCATACATCGGTACGTATTATTTCTAATAAGTCATTAGCTCGCTCTATTGTTCCGGAGAACAAAGTTTTAGTCATCTTGCCCATGAGGCATGGTACACAAGTATCAAATGATTCATAATCAGGTGATTCCAAAAGCCCATCTGCATGGAGTTTCTTCATGCGCTTTACACCAATATGACCTAAATGGCAGTGCCACAAATATGTTGCACTATCATTATCAACTTTGCATCTTTTGACATCAATATTATGAATATGTGTATCACCACAATCGACATTCAACAAAAATAGATCACTCTTCAAGGGTGCATGACCATAAAAGATATTACTCATATAAATAGAACAACCATTATTCTCTGGTTTAAATGAATAACTGTCTCGCACTAAACAAGATCCAGATATAATGTTCCTGCTCAAAGCTGGCACCAAATAACAATTATTCAGGTCGAAAACTAATCCCGAAGGTAGATGTAGAGGTAGCGTGCCGATGGCGATCACATTGACCTTGGAACCATTCCTGACGTGCATCGTCACCTCGTACTTAGCCAATCTTCGTTTAATCCGTAGTTCCTGTTTTGAGTTACATATATGAGCAACTGAACCAGTATCAAATAGCCAGGCGCTACTACGAGCATTAGTAAGGTACACATCAATAACATGTATATCAAATGTACCTTTGTTCACTTCGCCATCCTTCTTATCCGCCAAATACTTGGGGCAGTTCTGCTTCTAGTGACCAGTCCCTTTGTAGTAGAAGCACTCAGTTTCAGGCTTGGGTCCAGCTCTGGGCTTCTTCTTGGGAGTGGCAACTTGCTTGCCATTCTTCTTGAAGTTCCCTTTCTTTCCCTTGCCCTTTTTCTTGAAACTAGTGGTCTTGTTAACCATCAGCACTTGACGCTCTTTCTTGATTTGTTCCTCCGCAACTTTGAGCATTGCGAAGAGCTCGAGAATTGTCTTGTCCATCCCTTGCATATTATAGTTCATCACGAAGACTTTGTAGCTTGGTGACATGTAACATCCCAAAATTTTCTAAATGTTGGAATGTTAATAAATAATATAATATTGATTGGATTGCATTGATTTTCTAGAGAAACTAAAACTTTTGAGTCCTTGTTTAAAAAAATTTCAAACCATATTATAAAAGTTGGATAATCTTTTATCCAATAAATAATCTTTGTTGAAAACTTTATTCCGAAATTCAAAACAAGAATTTTCCTTCTTTTGGAATATTTTGAAACCACACTCGATACAATGGAGTAAGAATAAGATGACTTTCCCAAAAATGATGGATAAATATTTCATAGAAGATTTATTTGGAATTTGGAAAAAAAATTGGAATTTATTTGCGACCTTTTGGTGTCATTTAAATATTTCCAAATAACCCAAATAAAAATAATGAGAGGAGATAATATGACTTCTCCAACGATATATTTGGAAATGTTTAAACCTGCACAATTATCAAACTTTAAGAAACGATAACTTAGGTTTCTTGCCAAACCATAGTTCATACAGTGTCATCTCAATGGATTTAGACGGTGCTTATTTGACGTGAATGCAGTTGTCTCTAATGCATAACCCCAAAACGATAGTGGTAAATTGGTAACAGACATCATAGATCGCACCATATCTAATAAAGAACGGTTACGATGTTTGGACACACAATTACGTTGTGGTGTTCCGGTGGTGTGAGTTGTGAAACTATTCCACATTGTTTTAAATAAAGGAAAAACTCGTAACTCAAATATTCGCCTTCGCGATCAGATCGTAGAAACTTTATTTTCTTGTTACGATGATTCTCCGCTTCACTCTGAAATTCTTTGAACTTTTCAAATGTTTCAGACTTGTGTTTCATTAAGTAGATACACCCATATCTGCTCAAATCATCTGTGAAGTTTAGAAAATAACGATACCCGCTGCGTGCCTCAACACTCGTCGGACCGCATACATCGGTATGTATTATTTCAAATAAGTCATTAGCTCGCTCTATTGTTCCGGAGAACAAAGTTTTAGTCATCTTGCCCATGAGGCATGGTACGCAAGTATCAAATGATTCATAATCAGGTGATTCCAAAAGCCCATCTGCATGGAGTTTCTTCATGCGCTTTACACCAATATGACCTAAATGGCAGTGCCACAAATATGTTGCACTATCATTATCAACTTTGCATCTTTTGACATCAATATTATGAATATGTGTGTCACCACAATCGACATTCAACAAAAATAGATCACTCTTCAAGGGTGCATGACCATAAAAGATATTACTCATATAAATAGAACAACCATTATTCTCTGGTTTAAATGAATAAGCATCTCGCACTAAACAAGATCCAGATATAATGTTCCTGCTCAAAGCTGGCACCAAATAACAATTATTCAGGTCGAAAACTAATCCCGAAGGTAGATGTAGAGGTAGCGTGCCGATGGCGATCACATTGACCTTGGAACCATTCCTGACGTGCATCGTCACCTCGCATTTAGCCAATCTTCGCTTAATCCGTAGTTCCTGTTTTGAGTTACATATATGAGCAACGAACCAAGATCAAATAGCCAGGCGCTACTACGAGCATTAGTAAGGTACACATCAATAACATGTATATCAAATGTACCTTTGTTCACTTTGCCATCCTTCTTATCCGCCAAATACTTGGGGCAGTTCTGCTTCTAGTGACCAGTCCCTTTGTAGTAGAAGCACTCAGTTTCAGGCTTGGGTCCAGCTCTGGGCTTCTTCTTGGGAGTGGAAACTTGCTTGCCATTCTTCTTGAAGTTCCCTTTCTTTCCCTTTCCCTTTTTCTTGAAACTAGTGGTCTTGTTAACCATCAGCACTTGACATCTCTTTCTTGATTTGTTCCTCCGCAACTTTGAGCATTCCGAAGAGCTCGAGAATTGTCTTATCCATCCCTTGCATATTATAGTTCATCACGAAGAGTTTGTAGCTTGGTGACATGTAACATCCCAAAATTTTCTAAATTTTGGAATGTTAATAAATAATATAATATTGATTGGATTTCATTGATTTTCTAGAGAAACTAAAACTTTTGAGTCCTTGTTTAAAAATTTTCAAACCATGTTATAAAAGTTGGATAATCTTTTATCCAATAAATAATCTTGGTTGAAAACTTTATTCCAAAATTCAAAACAAGAATTTTCCTTCTTTTGGAATATTTTGAAACCACACTCGATACAATGGAGTAAGAATAAGATGACTTTCCCAAAAATGATGGATAAATAATTCATAGAAGATTTATTTGGAATTTGGAAAAAAAATTGGAATTTATTTGCGACCTTTTGGTGTCATTTAAATATTTCCAAATAACCCAAATAAAAATAATGAGAGGAGATAATATGACTTCTCCAACGATATATTTGGAAATGTTTAAACCTGCACAATTATCAAACTTTAAGAAACGATAACTTAGGTTTCTTGCCAAACCATAGTTCATACAGTGTCATCTCAACGGATTTAGACGGTGCTTATTTGACGTGAATGCAGTTGTCTCTAATGCATAACCCCAAAACGATAGTGGTAAATTGGTAACAGACATCATAGATCGCACCATATCTAATAAAGTACGGTTACGATGTTTGGACACACAATTACGCTGTGGTGTTCCAGGTGGTGTGAGTTGTGAAACTATTCCACATTGTTTTAAATAAAGGAAAAACTCGTAACTCAAATATTCGCCTTCGCGATCAGATCGTAGAAACTTTATTTTCTTGTTACGATGATTCTCCACTTCACTCTGAAATTCTTTGAACTTTTCAAATGTTTCAGACTTGTGTTTCATTAAGTAGATACACCCATATCTGCTCAAATCATCTGTGAAGTTTAGAAAATAACGATACCCGCTGCGTGCCTCAACACTCGTCGGACCGCATACATCGGTATGTATTATTTCTAATAAGTCATTAGCTCGCTCTATTGTTCCGGAGAACAAAGTTTTAGTCATCTTGCCCATGAGGCATGGTACGCAAGTATCAAATGATTCATAATCAGGTGATTCCAAAAGCCCATCTGCATGGAGTTTCTTCATGCGCTTTACACCAATATGACCTAAATGGCAGTGCCACAAATATATTGCACTATCATTACCAACTTTGCATCTTTTGACATCAATATTATGAATATGTGTATCACCACAATCGACATTCAACAAAAATAGATCACTCTTCAAGGGTGCATGACCATAAAAGATATTACTCATATAAATAGAACAACCATTATTCTCTGGTTTAAATGAATAACTGTCTCGCACTAAACAAGATCCAGATATAATGTTCCTGCTCAAAGCTGGCACCAAATAACAATTATTCAGGTCGAAAACTAATCCCGAAGGTAGATGCAGAGGTAGCGTCCCGATGGCGATCACATTGACCTTGGAACCATTCCTGACGTGCATCGTCACCTCGTACTTAGCCAATCTTCGCTTAATCCGTAGTCCTGTTTTGAGTTACATATATGAGCAAGCGAACCAAGATCAAATAGCCAGCGCTACTACGAGCATTAGTAAGGTACACATCAATAACATGTATATCAAATGTACCTTTGTTCACTTTGCCATCCTTCTTATCCGCCAAATACTTGGGGCAGTTCGCTTCTAGTGACCAGTCCTTTGTAGTAGAAGCACTGGCCTGGGCTTGGGTCCAGCTCTGGCTTCTTCTTGGGAGTGGCAACTTGCTTGCCATTCTTCTTGAAGTTCCCTTTCTTTCCCTTGCCCTTTTTCTTGAAACTAGTGGTCTTGTTAACCATCAGCACTTGACGCTCTTTCTTGATTTGTTCCTCCGCAACTTTGAGCATTGCGAAGAGCTCGAGAATTGTCTTGTCCATCCCTTGCATATTATAGTTCATCATGAAGACTTTGTAGCTTGGTGACATGTAACATCCCAAAATTTTCTAAATTTTGGAATGTTAATAAATAATATAATATTGATTGGATTGTATTGATTTTCTAGAGAAACTAAAACTTTTGAGTCCTTGTTTAAAAAAATTTCAAACCATGTTATAAAAGTTGGATAATCTTTTATCCAATAAATAATCTTGGTTGATAACTTTATTCCGAAATTCAAAACAAGAATTTTCCTTCTTTTGGAATATTTTGAAACCACACTCGATACAATGGAGTAAGAATAAGATGACTTTCCCAAAAATGATGGATAAATATTTCATAGAAGATTTATTTGGAATTTGGAAAAAAAATTGGAATTTATTTGCGACCTTTTGGTGTCATTTAAATATTTCCAAATAACCCAAATAAAAATAATGAGAGGAGATAATATGACTTCTCCAACGATATATTTGGAAATGTTTAAACCTGCACAATTATCATTTTGGGAATTTGCAAAATCTAAATTGATTTTTGAGTAATTCAATTATACCATAAATGTTAATAGTATTTTGCGCACACAAATAATTTTATTAAAATCTGAAACTATATTTTGTAGGCACCAAAGTATAATTATGTCGATATGCCGAGTGTCTTACTTGAGTTATTTATCGCGTTAGATTGCGACGAGTGCGAAGGTGAATTCTACGAGGAGGTAGAACCCTCTGACTGCGAAACCGAAGGCAAGTTGCAACTTTATCATTCCTTGTCCTATGTTTTCGTAATATGCATGAACTTTTTTATTACTATGCATGTTTTACTAAAGAGTTTTGCAAACAACTACTGCTAGCTAAAGCCCTACGAACTAGCTATGCTTAGCCATGCTTACAAAGAAAAGGGTTGGGAATGAAACAGGTTTTAAACGAATAAACTTGCCCTCTTTTGGGGCAATGTTTTGTGAAAGCTTTTGAAAAACAAGAAAAACTATATACTATTTTACTTCTACTTCCTGGGCGGAATGGTATTGACGGGAGCGTCTACAAAGTGATTGCGCCCATGTTCAAGAATTCTTCTGATTAACCACTTAACTTGCCGATTTATCCCTACACATAGGGTCACCGAGTAGCCTATAAACCAATAAATCGTCCGATTAATTGATTAAATGGCTGATTAGCTTGCCGATTAGCCGATTAATCCCCTACTCACTAGCAAACCGAGCAGCTACCAGTTAACGATTTCCTCAACAATGGTTTGCGCCCATCGGGGCCTTGAAGTGAATGCGCCTGACTGGGGTCTTGCACACAGGTTTTTGGTGGGGACCGCCGTCCAGGGGACTGAGATCTTCCAAGTACAGTTTGATATAGCTTCCAGTACAGCCACATGATACTATGGGCTCTGGCTTATCTTAGTACTAACGGGAAACCCTACCCCAGACCGCCATCGAGAGAGGCCTTCGTGTCAAGTTGCGGCGGCTTGGCGGTATAGGGGGCTGTTACGGAAAGGCTTCGTCACAATCTCCTCCTAGTCGTACACCCAAGTGTGTAACGATAAACGGGGTTGGTTGTGTCATGTGGGGAACGTGTACGATCTCTGCCGAGGGTTTAACCTAATCGATTAGCCGTGCCCCCGGTTACGGGCAATTTTGAGCAACTGAAGACTTGGACTGAAGAAGAATCTCCTCTCTCTTTTCTAAACATCTGTTTTAAGGGTTAAAATTGAGGAATGAGCACATTGAATGTGTTTCAATTTAACCTTATGTTTGTTTTAAAACTATTTTGGAGAATGAGCACTGGTGCGTATATCCAAGTGTCTCACTCCTACATTTTATACTAAAAACTATTTCTATTTTAAAAGAAGTTTACAAAAATTTAGTATAGGAGAAAAAATGGCTTTATGCAAAGGAAACCTCCACCAATACTTACCCTGCATATATATTCTGTTATACTTTCCTTTGCAACTTGCGAGTACATCCCACGTTCTCACCTGCACCTGTCATGTGCAGATCTTGACAGATTAAGAGACGATAGGGTTATGGTCTACACTCAACGAGCCCAGTGGCGTTGATGGAGCCCTAACTTAGCGACTACGTATTATTCCGCTGTATTATGTGCCAGCATTGAGATATGCCAATGGTATGTATTTGTTTAATTCTGGATGTACCGTTGTAGTAAAATGATGTATGTTTTACTGATATTCATTCTTGTTACTGTGTGTGCTAGCTATGATCCAGGGATAGCACAGTAAGCACAGAGACTATCCGGGTCGTGACAAAATGGTATCAGAGCATACGTTGACTGTAGGGCGTGACCCTAGAAAATGGCTTATAAATAGGAAAACCTTGATAAAAAAAACTTATATCTTTAGTAGTATCGATAGGCATTCTCGTACCCTCTCATTTTCTTTACTAAGCTCTTGTCTACTTTCAAAAAAATTCGATGACCAATCCCCTAATGACCTTGACACTGATATGGAATTTCAAGAGTCTAAAGGTTATTTCATGGAGATGATGCTAAGCAAAGAGGTTGAATAAGAACTGAAGACACTCAAGACCAAGATGAAGCTCACGATCACCACTACCAAGGAATAACCTACTTGATTCAAATAGTATACAAGCCCACCATGAGAGTTGTGAAATAAACGAAAGAATGCGAGTGATGTGCCCGACCATGAGAACTCGTGTGGATGAGGGTACCATAGGAATTGTGTGAATGAAATGTTTGAGTGAAATTTGGATTTTTGTTGGAGTTCTTCACCATTGATTTTAATTTTGTTTTCATTTGGAGTTGTGTGATTTAAAATGTTTCGTTATTAGGATACAAATCACGTAGGTATGTACTATTTATTCAACCTTGAGAGGTGTAAGTTACGGAGGATTAACGGAAGACCTTCATACGAGTGAAACGTCACGCACTGAAGACTTTCAAGAACTGAAGAAATGAAGACTTCGTGACGAAACCGTAGTAAACGAGCCTATTATAATCGTTAGAAAACGATGAGATATGAGTTGTTCAATGATTGATTGTATCTGTATTCTTCCTCCTTGCTATCTAAAACTCTATCTCCTCTCTGACCAAACCTTAAACCCCATAGATGGACAGAATTATTTTGATGGGACAAGTGACACATTCAGAAGGAGAAGAATGGATTCAGAATATAGAAGGAGTAATGAAAGAAGCCAAGGTAAAACCAAAGAAGAGGCTGATATATGCTTCACGGTATTTCATTAGAGAGGCTAACACTCGGTGGAAGATGCGTATAGCCATTCATAAAACCCAAAAGGCAATCACTTGGGAACAATTCAAGAAGGTTTTACTTCAGTCTCGTCTTGTCATACGATATCAGAAGAAAACAAGTGAAGATACAAAGAAGTATTGCAGAATTTGCGGAGAAGGACACCTTACCGAGGAACATAATGATCAATGCCCAAATTGCGAAGGGAACCATCCAACCGAAGAATGCCCTGCCAATCACGTGACTTGTTTCTTATGCGAGGGAACCGATCACTACCTCGTGCAATGTAAGTTTTTTCTAGAAGTACAAAGGAAAGTCCAACAAAGTGAAAGGAAGAAAGTGACACCCGAGGAAGCCTCACAGCACACCACCATATCATGGAAGGTCGTGGATGAAAAGCGATACCCTGGAGAACCAGATAGTCTTCTCAGATCATGCCACTCATGTGGTAAAGAAGGGCATAAATCTAAGTCTTGTTCTCAAAAGGATAAGAAGAAGGAATATGCACATGAAGTTGAATTGGTTGAAATAGAGTATGATCCCCAGGAGATAGCTGCCATATTAGCTAAGGAAAATCCAAAGGTGAACAAAATCAAGACAAAGAAGAGGAAGGAGCCTTCATTCAATGAGCTTATGAGATGCATCATGGATCTCAAAGATTCTAGTCGGACTAACCAAGAAGCCTCGACCAGCAAGACAATAAAGAAGGAGAAGGACATGTCGAAAGTGATTTGTTATAAATGCAAAGAACCTGGACATTACCAAAATCAATGCCTCAATGAGAAGAAGTCCAAAAAGAGAAAGTGAACGTAGATAGGAGTTCAAAGCGTTTTTTCATTAGTCATCAATTATGTAACCATGGATACCATGTTATGGAATAATAAAGGAAATAAGTGCGGTTACTTTCTTTTTATAAATGATGTATTGTATTTTTAATGCTCATTGCAATCCAAGAGAAGTTAGTGGGATAACAATGTTTGACACGTTAAGTGCAGAAGACCATTCTAGAGATCATGTGATAAAGGATCACCACATACACCGTTCATAAGAGGCATCATATCATATCTTCTAAGGAGGGATTGGAAAGTTGCATGGAGAACACAACTCTTTTACATGGAAATTTCATCACGGATGCAAGTTTTAGCACAAACTGTGTAGTCAACATCACCCAAAAGCGTTTTACCAGTTTGCAGGTGAAGACCTCTTAATGAGGAGTGAGAATGACCGAGTGCTAGAATACGCGATTCACCTATCTACATATGAAGTAATGATTAGAGTACGGGATGGATTGGCCCCCATACCGGAGACTCTTATTATATACTTTGGTATGTTGATTGGTAAATCAGAGAGACTTAAACCCTAGTGGAGTGTCGATGCGATAAACCTAAAACTATAGAATGGTAAGACGTATTACCCTTATAGATAGGCAGCCGTGCCTAATGTAGGTTGACCAGTGAGGATAAAACATGAAGAATCTTCAGGGAATTCCATCGGAAGCTATTTTATCGACCACAATGAGAGTATTGGTAAGTAGTTTCGAATTTAAGGATTTTGAGCGAGACTTCTTTTGAGGAAAAGCCCAGTTCTAAACCACAGAAGATGGATGAAGGACTGACGGTGTCCTAGACTAGGGGGTACTCACCACGTAATCTCCTGATCTATTAGATTGAGATGAGGACCCCCATGGCCGTATACTCATGGGCCAGTCCGGACAGTTGCCGCATACAAAGAAGATTCCACAAGACTTGGTGGTCAAGACAAGGACTCCTCCACACTGGCGTATTCGGCTAGGACTCTTGTTATCCTAGGCCTCTGGTGCATTATATAAACCAGGGTCAGGCTAGTCGATAGCATAAATACAACAATCATACCATAGGCAAGCTTCTAGGGTTTAGCCTCCACGATCTCGTGGTAGATCAACTCTTGTAATACTCATATCATCAAGATCAATCAAGCAGGAAGTAGGGTATTACCTCCATAGAGAGGGCCCGAACCTGGGTAAACATCGTGTCCCCCGCCTCCTGTTACCATCGATCCTTAGACGCACAGTTCGGGACCCCCTACCCGGGATCCGCCGGTTTTGACACCGACATTGGTGCTTTCATTGAGAGTTCCGCTGTGTGTTCGGCAAAAGGTCGATGGCTCGCCTGCAGATCAACTGCGACTTCGGCATCTTCGTCACCAGCTCGACTGGTCACCTTGGTTCGACCAAGGACTGCGCCCTACCTCCAATCGTCATGTTCGGAAGAGAGCCTTCATCAACATCAACTCCGATCTCTATCAAGATCATGGAGGAATCATCCAGGGAGCCCAGGGGCTCAACGTCAACATTGCCCTCGGGCGACTGTGCTGTTTTTCTGGACAGGGACTTGTGTCCGCCGCCGCCGCCTCCTCAAGTGTCGTTTTAACGATTGCTTCAGTGGAATTGTGCGGAATTGAGTCTACAACAACCCTGGAAAATTTCGTCGAGTTCCGATGGAGGAATCTCTGGCAATCCGCGATATACCGAAGCCCTGTTAAATCTGGACGAGAATCTGGATGCGTTTAGGGAGTGGTGTCCAGCTTCTAGCTCGGACATCCTTTCGAAGATCCAACCGTTGATCGGCTGCGGAATTCCTATATCTACCACCCCTCAAAAGTTTAGCTCGATCCGACCGTCTAAACTCCGGGAACCTTCCGATTAGTGCATCACTTTTCGGATCTGTTTTCTGCGAGAAAACGAATCCGACCCGAGTTTGTCTTTTTTCTGAACGGGATTTCAGACATCCTTTTTGAAGGAAGTTTTGTATGGGGTATTTTGTTTTGTTCCCGAACACATCCCACTAACTTTAAAATCCTTTGAACATGATCTTCAACATCATGCTGGTGTCAAACCAGTCCGGCAATATTGCTCCACGGCTGCCGACCTGCACTAGACACGTCGTCACTTTGTTGAGCCGAGCTCAAATTCTTCAGATCATCATCTCGGCAAGCCGAACAAGAGTTCGGCATCGCAAAGGATAAATCATCACCAACATTGCCGCCCCACGGATTACACGGAGCGGGCACACCGGCATCGCCGCATGGTCACTTCATCAAGTCGGCATGGACCACGTCACGACCTGCATCGGCAGGGCCGCACTGTTGCTCCTTCAAGCTGGTGTCCATCACGCCGACCTACTTCGACTCATCGGGTGACATCGAGGCTTCGACATCTCGGCTGGACCGGGGGATTCGTCATCTCTTCATCAACCTACCCTGGTGACTTTGGCGTCACCAGCCAACCAGCTTCGTCACGATTAACTGGGCCGAGGGCTTTGCCTCGGCAAGCCAACCTGGCTGCCAGCATTGCCATGTCGTCGCTTTATCGCCCATCGGGCAATGGGTGTGCGGATCGAGTCCCAATTTTGGGAATCACCTTCCTTCGAATTGCTACAGCAAATAAACCAGGTGCTATTAATCCTAGTATTTTTCGCTTGTTTGGGTTCATTCTTCCGAAGGAATTATTACTTTGGTTTGTCCATCATATGTACACAGGTCTATCAAATGGTGGCCACATTATCGACGGTCGCATGGTGGTTCGGTCAGTTTCTGTACATAGTCCGGCGAACGCCGCATCCGGAACTCGGACCGACCTGTGAATTCAGACTTTCCACGCCTTTACTGCATCACGCTGACGCCCTACATCAACATTGACTTCGGCGCCAGGCCATATTTCTTTTATTACTCACTTTGCATAAATTATTTATTATGCAACATTTATTATTATTATTACTATTATCCCCGGTCTGCACTATTTTTTGTGCACAGGAAAATGATCTAGCCGGACTATATCCTTTGGCGTCACCTCGGCTGGACGGGGGGCTTCGTCAACACTTCATTACCCCATGCCGGGGACTTCGGCATCACTTTGCCGGCCTGCATCGACCGTGCTATGTCACCACTTCGGAGTGCCGAGCTCTTTGCTCCGCCACCTCGGGACCGGCTTGGGGGATGGAACCTTGTCCCGCATCAAGCTCAGACCGCGTCATCAATACCGAACACATTAACCAGCTAAGTTGCCTTCATGCTCAAAGTTTTAAATTTTTAATTTATGTTCGGTTTGACCAAGCATTATACTTTTTTTTATAAAAAACTTGCTTGTAAGAAATTTCCTTGTCCAAACTTTGTTTGTGACGCACAAATTCAAATACCCCGTTTACTTGGGGGCTCCCTTGCTGGAGCTTTTCCTCTTGCATATGATTATACTTGTACAGCTTCGTTCCTTGTTCGTGTATTACGCCACAATATGCACCATATTGACCTAAGTGATTTGCAAGCTGGGTTGCCTTGCTCCTGTGTTTACCCCTACGTTCCCGATTGTTCGGCTAGGGAATAAAGGGAGCACCTCTGCGATTGTCACGATCGGGTCACCCGAGCCGGACCTCAGACTGCGCGAAGCCGAAATCTAGCACTCTTACTGTTTTCAATTATGGTCGGCACGCAACGGAACTCATGAGTAGAAAAAATCTATTGCACAAGTCTCATATTAACAATGAGCACTGAAGAAAGGTATCGGTGGGGGTACTATTTTCTTCGAAGATGCTTCTTACACTTTATCGATAATATAGCATAAGTTCCTCGAGCGCTTTGTCTCGTTATAGCCTTATGACCTGATTGTGCGGTTATCGGAAACACCGTCGATATTCTCGACGGTGGAGTACATAACACTTTCGGTCCTTGACGAAGAGGGAGCAGCCGACGGTCGGTTAAGACGCGTTTAAAGTTTGGGTGAACATAGATATGATATAAGTACTTCGGTACATACAATCATTCTTTTACCCAAGTCACTCGGGGACTCTTAAATTTATGTGAGCTGTTTTATAATAAGTTTTCTTCTTCTTAGTCGTTGCAAAGTCTTTTTTCTATCACTCCTTTTTTCGATGCGAGTGTGCGGTCAATAGCCGGGGCGCCTAATTTCTCTCTCAAAGCCACTAAAGTTTGCTAAACTGGCCTAACGAGAAGTACTCCGCCTTCGGGATAGGAGGTTGAAGCCATAGGTTGACCCGCTTGAAGTCTCGAGATAGGATGTGTCATGTGAAAGCACGACAGAAACAACTTTTTTTTCTAAGACCAATTTTCGATTTGGCAACGAACACTTGATCTAGTTCAGACATTAAACTTTTGAATAAGTTTTTTGGCTTTTCGAGCCTATGGCACTTTTAAACTATTTGTGTGTTTCCAGCATTAGTCTCGCGAGGCAACGCGGACACCTTTAGGGATTCGCAAAACATTCTCGGATATTGCTATATATGCATCGGTTTCGAATTGTGTCTTCGGTCAATAGTTGGGTTGCCGGCTCCTATGCTTACCTCCTACGTTCTGCTTTGTTCGGCTAGGTGTGCAAAGGGAGAACCACTGCGATTGTGCTTCCGATTCGCATGGTCAAGCACCTCGATGGAGAAAGCGGCTGATCGTCACAATAGGCGTAAACTGGACAGCGATCCGATGACTATGTTAAATGACGGGCCGTTCATAACATTGGCCGAAGTGTTTACGGCTTGACCTCGGCTGTCGCCAAACACTAACCGGGGGATCATAGCTAGCTTCCCCAGTATAAAGATCCTATGACTAAGCGAAAGTTTTAAAGCCCGCATATATGATTGCCTTGTTTCTGCTAACACAACCGCCTTCGGGCACTGAGACGTCGGCTAAGGGTTGTTTTGTTATTACGGAAACACCCTGCGTAGTATCTACCAAGGAGTAGAGGCTGACGATGGGCCACTTTCCACTGATAAACGGTCCCAATAGGAGTCAAAATAATGATGTAAAGTACTTGGATACATAGAATCATGACACACAATCTGTGATTTTACTCTGGATATCGATCCTTAATTTGGCCACCCGTGCCCACATTAAGGCTCGGGGGCTACTGGGCGTTGCGCTCATTATTTACAAATATTAAAGGGGCCACATCGATCCCCTTATCTAGTGTTGCCACCTGACCAGTGTCTCGGGGGCTACTGCATTGCCTATTCAATGCAGAAAATTCAAAGGGCTCAGCGTTCGGCTTGATCGAACTATGGGAAAGTGCATCTTCGGACAGCAATAAGTACCATTTGAACCTATCTGGCATCAAGCTATATATCACGGCGACTTCTCACGACCCTCTCTCAGGGGCCCGTTCGCCGATCACTATTATCTCTAATATATTACACTGCGTTTTTATTCCTATGTATGCTGCCGAGCTAGGAATTGATCCTTAGGCCGATTTCGCGCATCGACCTGAGTCTCAGGGGCTACTAGGATCAGCGGTTTCATGTTTTCCTTCAGGTGCATCTCGGATATTCGGCCAACACACACCTTGAGGGATATTGGCTATACATCTTACCAGATATTACACTGCACAATTCGGAATTATATTCATAAAAATCAGTCCCATGGCTAAGGTGGTGCACCACCTCGGAAGTAGTCCGGCATAAAGCTCAGACACCAGTGGCTGGCTCCATAGAGGGCATTTCCGGTATTAAGCTTAGCAAACTTTTCAACCCTTTTTGAACCGAGGTGATCTATGACACCTCGGATATAATCCGGCTTTGGAGCTCGGAAGCAGTCCGACATTGGTGCTCGGCTGCAAAGGATACCTCGAATGCAGTCCGGCGTTGGAAGCTCGGACGCAAGAGGACACTGCCTCCCGGGAACAACTTCAAACCCGAGGCGTGGCATAAAAATAACAAGGCATTTGATAAAGGCCGGAAACTTAAAGGGGCTCCTCGGATACCCAACGTGTAAACTCTTCGGATGCACTTCGGCGATCCCCAAGATCGAAGATGAGAAGATTTGTTGAACCAGTTTTCAAGACCGACGACTGAAGATGAAGAACAATTCGCAAGAATCGAGGAGCGTCCCCAACTTGAAGACCGGTTCAGGGGGCTACTAACGGTGTCCTGGACTAGGGGGTACTCACCACGTCATCTCTCGATCTATTAGATTGGGCCGAGGACCCCCATGGCCGTATACTCATGGGCCAGTCCGGACAGTTGCCGCATACAGAGAAGATTCCACAAGACTTGGTGGTCAAGACAAGGACTCCTCCGCACCAGCGTATTCGGCTAGGACTCTTGTTATCCTAGGCCTCTGGTGACTTATATAAACCAGGGCCAGGCTAGTCGATAGCATATATACAACAATCATACCATAGGCTAGCTTCTAGGGTTTAGCCTCTACGATCTCGTGGTAGATCAACTCTTGTAATACTCATTTCATCAAGATCAATCAAGCAGGAAGTAGGGTATTACCTCCATAGAGAGGGCCCGAACCTGGGTAAACACCGTGTCCCCCGCCTCCTGTTACCATTGATCCTTAGACGCACAGTTCGGGACCCCCTACCCGATATCCGCCGGTTTTGATACCGACAAGGACCATCATAGAATATGAAGATTGTGGAAAGCCCCACAAGTTTGTTTTTAAGGGTGGTAGTACCCTAAGAACACCCTGGAAGGAATAACGATCCAATCAACAATTGGTTAAGGCTAAGGATTGTGTCTAAAGCCTCAGCATATGTTGAAGTGGCATCGGTAAAAGGAATTGTACCAACCGAAGACATTCCTGTAAGCTGGAGGTGACAAATAAACTGCAAGCCTGCAGATGCTAAGAAATAACCCTCAGAAAGTAACCCAAGGAACCCACCCTAACCTATTTCTAGCTAGCCTTTACAAATCTCGAGGACGAGATTTCTTTTAAGGGTGGTAGTTTGTAACATCCCAAAATTTTCTAAATTTTGGAATGTTAATAAATAATATAATATTGATTGGATTGCATTAATTTTCTAGAGAAATTAAAACTTTTGAGTCCTTGTTTAAAACTTTTTCAAACCATGTCATAAAAGTTGGATAATCTTTTGTCCAATAAATAATCTTGGTTGAAAACTTTATTCCAAAATTCAAAACAATAATTTTCCTTCTTTTGGAATATTTTGAAACCACGCTCGATACTATGGAGTGAGAATAAGATGACTTTCTCAAATATGATGGATAAATATTTCATAGAAGATTTATTTGGAATTTGGAATTTTTTTTGGAATTTATTTGGGACCTTTTGGTGTCATTTAAATATTTCCAAATAACCCAAATAAAAATAATGAGAGGAGACAATATGACTTCTCCAACGATATATTTGGAAATGTTTAAACATGCACAATTATCATTTTGGGAATTTGCAAAATCTAAATTGATTTTTGAGTAATTCAATTATGCCATAAATGTTAATAGTATTTTGCGCACACAAATAATTTCATTAACATCTGAAACTATATTTTGTAGGCACCAAAGTATAATTATGTGGATATGTCGAGTGTCTTACTTGAGTTATTTATCACGTTAGATTGCGACGAGTGCGAAGGTGAATGCTACTAGGAGGTAGAACCCTCTGACTGTGAAACCGAAGGCAAGTTGCAACTTGATCATTCCTTGTCCTATGTTTTCGTAATATGCATGAACTCTTTTATTACTATGCATGTTTTACTAAAGAGTTTTGCAAACAACTATTGCTAGCTAAAGCCCTAGGAACTAGCTATGCTTAGCCATGCTTACAAAGAAAAGGGTTGGGAATCAAACAAGTTTTAAACGAATAAACTTGCCCTCTTTTGGGGCAATGTTTTGTGAAAGCTTTTGAAAAACAAGAAAAACTATATACTATTTTACTTCTACTTCCTGGGCGGAATGGTATTGACGGGAGCGTCTACAAGTGATTGCGCCTATCGGGGTCTTGCAGTGAATGCGCCCGACTGGGGTCTTGCACACAGGTTTTTGGTGGGGACCGTCGTTCAGGGGACTGAGATCTTCTAAGTACAGTTTGATGTAGCTTCCAGTACAGCCACATGCTACTATGGGCTCTGGCTTAGCTTAGTACTAACGGGAAACCCTACCCCAGGACCGCCATCGGTGAGAGGCCTTCGTGCCGAAGTTGCGGGCGGCTTGGCGGTATAGGGGGCTGTTGTCGGATTTCGGGTTCCGGCAGACCCTTAAGGTTCGAACTCTGGGGTGCGCGCGGAGATCCAACCCTCCACCGTCTCGTACCTCGCCGAATCGCAGGGACCTAAACTACTAAACAGAATAGCATAAGAGACACAAGATTTATACTAGTTCGGGCCACCGTTGTGGTGTAATACCCTACTCTAGTTTGTGGTGTGGTGGATTGCCTCTTGGGCTGATGAGGAATAAGTCTAGGAAGAACAGCCTCGCGAGGGTCTGTTCTTGGTGGGTGTGATGAACTGCTAGGTGGTGTTCCGTCGCTCTAGCTTGAGGATTTGGTCTCTATCTCTCTCTCTGGATTCCAAATGCCCACACTCTCTACTATGGTGGCTAGCTCTACTTATATAGACGAAGGCCCTGGGCCTCTTCCCAAATATTGAGCGGGAAGGGCGCCAACAATTGGCCTTTTTGAAGGGGAATAGTGGGTACACTTATCCTGACTAAAGTTGGTCCTCGCCTACCAAAGGCTCTGGTGATGACGCCTGCTTGGGTTCCACGATGACTCCCTTCCAGCCGTTGGGGCTGGTCTTGGTCTTGTTGCACCGAAATGGGTGCCTTTGCTTGATGCTCCCGCCTACGCTTGCTCCCTTTGCACCAAAGAGGAAAGGAGGACGCTGCGCGGGCTGGCGCCCGACTGGCGCCCTTGGTCGTCATGGCTTGCGTCATGGGCACCTCGCGAGGTACCCTGCCTTGAACTCTCCGCCTCCTCATGAGCCAACCTGACGAGGCCGTGCCTGAGGAAGCTCCTAGTCGTCCGCCCCGCGAGTCTTGGCCCCTCGCGAGGGTCTTGAGCTTGTGTTGATGAAGATGGGCTGTCCTGGGCCTCCTTTGAGCCACGCTGCAGCCGCAGCGTGCAAGTCTGGGACCCCGTTCCCGAACGCCGACAGATAGCCCAGGCCCATGGCGCGCCCGAACTTGGCCGAGCAGAGAGGCGAAAGGGCAAGTGCGAAGCGTCGCGGGCCCTAACAACCTACAGCCTTGGGCGACGCGTGGCGGTTGATTGGACGTGGGCGGAACTGCTCCCCCACGATGCCTCCGTAACCTCCCAGATTCGACAAGTCCCTGCATGCGGAGTTGGTCATGATTACCGGTGATCGTGGAGGCCAACGGTTGGCCTTCTCCAGCAATAAGTACGGAACAGCGCGCCCTTCCAGTCTATCCTTTCTTGTCTCTCCTTCTTCTCCATGGCTCCACCAAGGAAGTTCTCGGCCGCAGAGAAGGGGAAGGGCCGCCAGGTCGAATCTTCCTCTCCTCCGCCTAAGCGTGGTCGAGGTCGCCCTCGCAAGCACCCCGTGGCCTCCACGGCGGTCCCCCGCGGTCGTGGGGGAGGCTCTCAGCGTGGTGACGAGCGGCTGGCCATGGTCGGAGGGCGTGCCCCGGCCGCGCGTCCCCCGAGGCCGCGCCTCCATGCTGCTGAAGCGCTGCCGGAGTTCATGGTGAGGGCGGAGGAGCCGTCCGGCGTCCGGCTTCAGCTCCCGTGCTTCCTCCTGGGTGAGCTCCCAGATGGCGCCCTGAGTGGCCTCTGGCTCCAGGCAGATGGCTGCTGCAGCCGGGCTTCGTGGGCTTCTCTGGAGGTCTCTGCTGCAGGGAACCTATTCCTAGCCCTTGGTCGGCAGGCGTTCGCTTCGCAGCGTGGTCTCCGCCACGGTGCTCCCCTGCACTTCAAGTATGATGGTGACGCCACCCTACGTGAGGGTGTTCGGGAGGACGGCCGCCGCATGGGGTGCTGCCCTGAAGGCGACGCATCGCGCCGAGGACTCAGCCCGGCGCTGGTGGAGAGGGCAGCGCTGGCGGCCGGGCGATGCCGCGACTCCTCACGCTTCACCAGCTCTTCTTGGTGGCGATTCTTCCAGCAATGCGCTGCACCCCCCGCCGCCGCGCCTTCTTGGGGGGTGGCAGCGGGTCCGCTCGCCGCCACGCCCCGGTGAAGCGCGAGATGGAGTCCGACTGAGCTCCGGAGGCGGCTCGGGCCTTCCAAGAGAGCCGGCACGGGGCGTGCTTCACCTGCTTCTGTCCTTTTCCTTCCTTTTCTCCTGCGTAAAAAAAGAACAATGTGTGGCCCCGTGGGGGCGCATTTAGGGCAACGCCATTAATTATTGTACTGCTTTTGTTATCCTTATACTGTTCCCTTCTGTCGTGCGCCCATTCGCGAGTGAACCCCGGCCGTGGCCGCGGGGACGACCGACCCTGGCCCCGTGTTCGCGTTGTGCTGCCCGTGAGGCATGGTCAGGAGGGGTGCTCCAGCTGCGGACCAGGGCCGTGAAAACTTGAGCGATAGGGGCAGGAACGCTCGCGGGGGCTCCCGAGGCTTCCGCTTCACGAGTCCCCGCGCAAGAGAAATCGAGGCAGGAGGGTGAAAAAGATCGAAGAACCACGGACCAAAAAAGGGCCGATAGTTTCGATAAAACTCCAAATGAGAATAACCAGTCAACTGCAGAAAGCAAATGAAAAAGCCGCGTCCGGCACCTAGTCTAGTCTTGACGTCTTCTCACCGGTATGAGCTAAGTGCTGCCACTGGGCGTGGAAGGGAGCCCAGGGCGAGGCCGCACTCCTGAGACTCCGGGCGTGTACAGCCCCAACTCATTATTACGTGAGAGTGTCACGGGCGGCGAGCTTCACACGCGTTCGCCTTCTTCACGAGCTCAGGGCCTTTCTTCCGGGAAGCAAGCTTCACGGGCGTTGCCCTCTTCACAGGCTCTGGGCCTTTCGACGCGACAACTTCAGCGTTCGCCTTCTTCATGAGCTCTGGGCCTTTTCCCGGAGGTGAGCTTCACGGTATTTGCCTTCTTCATAGGCTCGGGCCTTTTCCAAAAGATGAACTTCACAGAATTCGCCTTCTTCAGTGCTCGGGGCCTTTTCCAAAAGATGAACTTCACAGCATTCGCCTTCTTCACGTGCTCGGGGCCTTTTCCAAAAGATGAACTTCACGGGCATTCGCCTTCTTCACGTGCTCGGGGCCTTTTCCAAAAGATGAACTTCACAGGGCATTCGCCTTCTTCACTGCTCGGGGCCTTTTAGGGTAAAACCTCCCGAGGTCTTTGGATGTTCCACGCTCAGATAGGTACTCCTCTTGAGTCTCCAAGCGCACGGAGCCTGGCACGGAAACATGAACAACCTTGAATGGGCCCTCCCACATGGGAGAGAGCTTATGCAGTCCCTCCCTGGAGAGGACCCGTCGGAGCACGACGTCCCCTACCTCGAGAGTTCTGGGGCGGATCTTGCGGCAGTGGTATCGCTGGAGTGCTTGCTGGTACCTCGCCGCTCGCAGCGCAGCTTCTCGACGGCGCTCCTCCTCCAGCACAAGGGCCGTCCCCCGCATGGCGTCCTGCAACGTTTCATCGAACGCCAGGACCTGCGCGGATCGACGCTTGACCTCGTGAGGGAGGACCGCTTCGGCTCCATAGACCAGGAAGAAGGGGGTCTCTCTAGTTGGCTTGGTTGCGGTTGTGCGGATGGACCACAACACAGACGGAAGCTCGTCATACCAGCCTCTGCCGCAGGCTTCCAGTTTCTTCTTGAATGTCCTGGTCTTGAGGCCTCTCAGGACCTCTGCATTGGCCCGCTCGGCCTGTCCATTGCTGCGGGGGTGTGCCACCGAAGCGTACCATATCTGCGTCCCAAGGTTAGCGCAGTATGTTTTAAAAAGGTTACTGGTGAACTGCGAACCGTTGTCGGTGATGATGCGGTTTGGCACTCCGAACCGGCTCACGATGCCCTTGATGAACTTGACCGCAGAACCAGCGGGGATGGCGCGGACGGCCTCGACCTCGGCCCACTTGCTGAATTTGTCCACGGCGACGTAGAGGTAGCGATAGCCCCCTGGCGCCCGAGGAAAAGGGCCCAGAATGTCCAGCCCCCAGAGCACGAATGGCCAAGTGAGGGGGATGGTTTGCAGGCCTCCTGCGGGCTCGTGGATCTGCTTGGCATGGAATTGGCAAGCCTCGCAAGCCTTCACGAGTTCGATAGCGTCATTGAGCGCGGTGGGCCAATAGAAACCGCTGCGGAATGCCTTGCCGACAAGGGTCCGTGACGATGAATGGTGCCCACAATCTCCGCCATGTATATCTGCCAGCAATTCCTTCCCCTGTTCCCTGGTGATGCAGCGCAGGGATACGTCGTTCGGTCGTTTCCGGTAGAGCTCTCCATCCATGATGATGTATGCCATGGCTTGCCGCGCCACACGCTCTGCCTCCTCCTCCTTCTCCAGCAAAGTCCCACGCGTTAAGTAACTCTTGAGCTCCGTGATCCAGCACTCCTCTTGAGGTTCCATTGTCGAGGCAGGCGTGCTCTCGAGGCCGGGCCACAGTGGGGCTCCCGAGGCTGGTGGTGAGGAGCTCCTCCCGAGGCTGTGCTATGCTTGATAACGGCGGGCAGTGGCTGAGGGCTTGAAGAGCCGTTCCTCAAAGCCCGGCTGCCCTGGGGTAACCTCCTGGAGGCTCGTTTGGCGATGTCGTCGGCCTCTTGATTGGTGCCGCGGGGCACGTGCTGCAGCTCCAACCCCCAGAACTGTTTCTCCATCCTGCAGACCTCCGCAAGGTAGGCCTCCATGTGTTCATTCCTTGGCTCGTACACCTTGTTGGAGAAATTGACGAGGAGCTGCGAATCGCCCTTGATGGTAAGGCGCTTCACCCCCAGGGCAGCGGCAGCCTTCAGACCTGCTATCAGCCCCTCGTATTCTGCTATATTATTGGAGACCTTCTCGCCATGCTAGAAACAGAGCTGCACGGCATAGTAGAGCTTGTCCTGAGCGGGAGATATGAGCACAGCCCCAGCCCCAGCGCGCTATGCCGTCTCGAGAACGCCCGCCAAGTACATGACCCAACCTTCAGCGCCGCTCCACGGGAGAGGGACCGATCCTCGCCGCCCCGAGGCCAGGTGCTTCTATCCATTCGCCACGAAATCTGCGGTGCTGCCCCTTGATGACTCTGGTCGTCTTGAACTCGAGCTGGAATGCTTGCAGCCCAATGTTCCACTCGGCGACCCTTCCGCCGAGTTGGGGCTCCTGAGCACCCTCTCCGTGGGGTATGCCGAGACAACCTTGATTGATGACCACGGAAGTAGTGCCGCAGCTTGCGCGAAGCCACCAACAAGGCGAGGAGGAGCTGCGGCATGGGGTACCGTGCCCTCGATCCTGTAACACGGTGTCTTGGCACACCGGGTGCTCGACGAGGTTAGGGGCGTCGGTCTGGTGGCGTCTTCGAAGCGATGGTACCCGAGGCGACGGCGCCTCCTAAGCTGGGTGCTTTCGGATGGGAGGCCTCCCGCCCTTGGTGCGCTCTGCTGTGACAGCTGATCTTCTTCCATTGTGGTGCTGGCTTCTGCTAGTTCCTTCTGACTCGGTCTTGCCTTAGCTCGGGTGGCCGCTGTGGTCTTGGCCTGACGCTCCTCCCTAACTGCCACCAGAGCAGCGCTAGCGGAGTAGGGAGTGGCGGCGAGGTAGAGTACCAAGGGATCCTGAGGGCGCGGGGCCACCATCACCGAGGGCTGGGCAGGTACCTCTTGAGGTCTTGAAACGCTTTGTCGGCCTCTTCAGTCCACTCGAAGGGCCCCTTTTTCTTCATCAGCTGGAAGAAAGGCAGCGCCCGCTCCCCCAATCGGGAGATGAAACGGCCCAGCGCTGTTACGCGCCCCGTGAGCTTCTGCATTTTCCTGAGGGTCTTTGGTGGGCTCATGTATTCTACTGCCTTGACCTTTTCTGGGTTAGCCTCAATGCCTCGGTGGGACACGAGGAAACCCAGGAGCTTGCCTGAGGGAACTCCAAACACACGCTTCTCCGGGTTGAGTCGCAGGCTCACTGTGTTGAGGCTCGCGAAGGTTTCTTCCAGGTCTTGTATCAAGGTCTTGGCCTCGCGAGACTTCACCACGATGTCCTCGATGTATGCCTCCACATTCTTCCTGAGCTGTGGGCCCAAGGTGATGTGCATGAGCCGCTGGAAGGTTGCCCCCGCGTTGCGCAACCCGAATGGCATGCATGTATAGCAGTACACTCCACACGGGGTTAGGAAGGCCGTCTTTTCCACGTCTTCCACCGCCATCTTGATTTGGTGATACCCGGAAAAGGCGTCCAAGAAGCATAACAGGTCACACTCGGCGGTGGAATCGACGATCTGGTCAATGCGGCGGAGCGGAAACGGATCCTGCGGGCATGCTTTGTTGAGGTTGGTGAATTCGACACACATGCGCTCCTTTCCTCCCTTCTTTGGCACCACCACGGGGTTGGCCAGCCAATCTGGGTATCGGACCTCGCGAATAACCCCCGCGGCTTTTAGCTTGCGGGTCTCTTGGACGATGAAGGCCTGCTTTTCAGTGGACTGCCTTCTCGCTTTCTGTTTCACTGGACGCACGTTGGGGCACACGTTAAGGTGGTGCTCGATTACGCCCCGTGGGATCCCCGCCAGCTGATCGGGCTCCCAGGCGAACACCTTCTTGTTCACACGTAGGAACTTAACAAGGGCCTCCTCCTGTTCTGGCTCGAGGTTGGCGCCTATGGTGAAGGTGGCGTTTGTGGACCCGTCCTCATCGACAGGTTTCTGCTTGGTCTCCGCCTTGTCTTGAGTGAACAACTGCTTCTTCTTGGTCGGTGCAGCCCCCTTGGGCTTGGGGGCTTCCGCATCGGCGGCTGCGCTGCGGCCGCCGTCTTGAGGGTGAGCCTCAGCGCTCGCAACGCACCTTCAGTATCCCCGGGCACAATGAGGACACCGCTGCTCCCAGGCATCTTCATGAGGTTGTACCCCGGGTGGGTTGCGGCCATGAATTTGGCCAATGCTGGATAGCCAAGGATGGCATTGTAGGGGAGGCCGATGGGGGCGATGTCGAAGTCGACCAGTTCCGTGCGGAAGTTATCATAGGTGCCGAAGGTCACCGGAAGCCGGATTTCCCCCAAGGAGCTGGATGACCCCCCTACGCCCGAAAAAGGCCGGCTGGGCTGCAGCCGCTCCCTGGGTATGCAGAGGAGGTTGAAGGCCTCGATTGAGAGTACGTTGAGGCCGGCGCCGCCGTCGATGAGGGTCCTGGTGACGGCCACCTGGCAGATGGTGGGTGTGCAGAGTATGGGGAGCGCACCCGAGCCGGCCGAGTTGGTGGGGTGGTCTTGAGAGTCGAAGGTCAGCCCGGCTGGCGACTCCGTCCGGCCTGAGGGAGCCCCCTGCCGCGTGGAGGCGTCGCCGACCCGGCGGACAAACATCTTGACATGGCGGCTGGAAAGCGGCGCCTGCAAACCGCCCAGGAGGGCCGCCACGAGCGGAGGAACCGGCGCGACGGGGTGGGTGTCGAGGAAGCCGCGTGGCCCCTCCCATGAGGTCGCCGAGGAGCGCAGGGACGATGCTTGCTGCCCGTCCCCCGCCGGGACGGTGGCGGTGTTGACGGCAGGTGACGGGGAACGACGAGGGCGCCCGCCGACGGGAGCCGTCTGGGCGACATGGGAGGAGAGGGCGGCTCGGCGCTCGGCACGGGCCCGACGAGCATCAGACATGGTCGCGGTGGTCGGGGAAGAATGAGGCGACGAAAGGCAGATTCCGGTACCTGGCGTGCCAAATGTCGGATTTCGGGTTCAGCAGACCCTTAAGGTTCGAACTGGGTGCGCGGAGATCCAACCTCCACCGCCTCGCACTCGCTGAATCGCAGGGACCTAAACTACTAAACAGAATAGCACAAGAGACACAATATTTATACTAGTTCGGCCACCGCTAGGTGTAATACCCTACTCTAGTTTGTGGTGTGGTGGATTGCCTCTTGGGCTGATGAGGAATAAGAGGGAAGAACAGCCTCATGAGGGTCATTCTTGGTGGGTGTGATGAACTGCTAGGTGGTGTTCCGCCGCTCTAGCTTGAGGATCGGGTCTCTATCTCTCTCTCGGATTCCAAATGCCCACACTCTCTACTATGGTGGCTAGCTCTACTTATATAGACGAAGGCCCTAGGCCTCTTCCCAAATATTGAGCGGAAGGGCGCCAACAATTGGCCATTTTGAAGGGCAACAGCGGTACACTTATCGACTAAAGTTGGTCCTCGCCGCCAAAGGCTCGTGATGACGCTTTGCTTAGGCTCCACGATGACTCCCTTCCAGCCGTTGGGGCTGGTCTTGGTCTTGTTGCACCGAAACGGGTGCCTTTGCTTGATGCTCCCGCCTGCGCTTGCTCCCTTTGCACCAAAGAGGAAAGGAGGACGCTGCGCGGGCTGGCGCCCGACTGGCGCCCTTGGTCGTCATGGCTTGCGTCATGTGCACCTCGCGAGGTACCCTGCCTTGAACTCTCCACCTCCTCATGAGCCAACCTGACGAGGCCGTGCCTGAGGAAGCTCCTGGTCGTCCGCCCCGCGAGGCTTGGCCCCTCGCGAGGGTCTTGAGCTTGTGTTGATGAAGATGGGCTGTCCTGGGCCTCCTTTGAGCCACGCCGCAGGCCGCAGGAAGGCAAGTCTGGGGACCCCCGTTCCCAGAACGCCGACAGCTGTTACAGAAAGGCTTCGTCACAATCTCCTCCTAGTCATACACCCAAGTGTGTAACGATAAACGGGGTTGGTTGTGTCATGTGGGGAACGTGTACGACCTCTGCAGAGGGTTTAACCTAATCGATTAGCCGTGCCCGCGGTTACGGGCAATTTTGAGCAACTGAAGACTTGGACTGAAGAAGAATCTCCCCTCTCTTTTCTAAACATCTGTTTTAAGGGTCAAAGTTGAGGAATGAGCACAGTGAATGTGTTTCACTTCAAGCTTATGTTTGTTTTAAAACTATTTTGGAGAATGAGCACTAGTGCGTATATCCAAGTGTCTCACTCCTACATTTTATACTAAAAACTATTTCTATTTTAAAAGAAATTTAAAAAAAATTAGTATAGGAGAAAAAATGGCTTTATGCAAAGGAAACCTCCACCAATACTTACTCTGCATATATATTCTGTTATACTTTCCTTTGCAACTTGCGAGTACATTCCACGTACTCACCTGCACCTGTCATGTGCAGATCTTGACAGATTAAGAGACGATAGGGTTTTGGTCTACACTCAACGAGCCCAGTGGCATTGGTGGAGCCATAACTTAGCGACTACGTATTATTCCGTTGTATTATGTGCCATCATTGAGATATGCCAATGGTATGTATTTGTTTAATTCTGGATGTACCGTTGTAGTAAAATGATGTATGTTTTACTGATATTCATTCTTGTTACTGTGTGTGCTAGCTATGATCCAGGGATAGCACAGTAAGCACAGAGACTTGGATTTTATCAAATTCGGGTCGTGACATGACAGTGATTGAAGAACTCTGCCAATAACACTATCATCTGGAAGATTAACTCCCAGCTAAGTCAAGTGATTATGATACCCAGACATTTTCACTATGAGTTCACTGACAGAACTGTTCTCCTCCATCTTGCAGCTATAGAACTTGTTGGAGACTTCATATCTCTCAACTCGGGCATTTGCTTGAAATATTAACTTCAACTCCTGGAACATCTCATATGGTCCATGACGTTCAAAACGTCTTTGAAGTCCCGATTCTAAGCCGTAAAGCATGGCACACTAAACTATCAAGTAGTCATCAGATCGAGTTTTCCAGACGGTCAAAACATCAGCATCTGCTCCTGCAGCAGGCCTTTCACCTAGCGGTGCATCAAGGACATAATTCTTTTGTGCAACAATGAGGATAATCCTCAAGTTACGGACCCAGTCCGTGTAGTTGCTACCATCAGCTTTCAACTTAGCTTTCTCTAGGAACGCATTAAAATTCAGGGGAACGGTAGCATGGGCCATTGATCTAAAACATAGATATGAAAATAATATCAAGACTAAGTTCATGATAAAATAAGTTTAATTAATCAAATTACTTAAGAACTTCCACTTAGATAGACATCCCTCAAGTCATCTAAATGATACGTGATCAAATCAACTAATCCATGTCCGATCATCACGTGAGATGGAGTAGTCATCAATGGTGAACATCTCTATGTTGATCACATCTACTATGTGATTCACGTTCGACCTTTCGGTCTCCAGTGTTCCTAGGCCATGTCTGTACATGCTAGGATCGTCAAGTTTAACCCAAGTATTCCACATGTGCAAAACTGTCTTACACTCGTTGTATGTGAACATAGAGTCTATCACACCCGAACATTGATGACCCACAAGTATAGGGGATCAACTGTAGCTCTTTTCGATAAGTAAGAGTGTCGAACCCAACGAGGAGCAGAAGGAAATGACAAGTAGTTTTCAGTAAGGTATTGTCTCCAAGTGCTGAAATTGTAAGTAGCGAGTAGTTTGATAGCAAGATAATTTGTAACGAGCAAGTAATGATAAAACTAACAAGTATGCAACAAGGTAGCCCAATCCTTTTGAGGCAAAGGACAGGCCAAAACGGTCTCTTATGATAAGCAAAGCGTTCTTGAGGGTACACGGGAATTTCATCTAGTCACTTTCATTATGTTGGTTCGATTTGTGTTCGCTACTTTGATAATTTGATATATTGGTGGACCGGTGCTTAGGTGCTGTTCTTACATGAACAAACCTCCTACTTATGATTAACCCTCCCGCAAGCATCCGCAACTACGAGAAAAGTATTAAGAATAAATTCTAACCATAGCATTAAACTTTTGGATTCAATCGGTCCCTTACGGAATAGCTCATAAACTAGGTTTAAGCTTCTGTCACTCTCGTAGCCCATCATCTAATTGCTACTCCACAATGCATTCCCTTAGGCCAAAATATGGTGACATGTCATGTAGTCAATGTTCACATGACACCACTAAGGGAATAACAACATACATACTATGAAAATATCGAACACATATCAAGTTCACATGATTACTTGCAACATGATTTCTCCCGTGACCTCAAGAACAAAAGTAATTACTCACAAATGATAAACATGCTCATGATCAGAGGGGTATTAAATAGCATAATGGATCTGAACATATAATCTTCCACCAAATAAACCATATAGTAATCAACTACAAGATGTAATCAACATTACTAGTCACCCCCTAGCACCAATCTATAGTTCCGGTAACAAGATTGAATACAAGAGATGAACTAGGGTTTGAGATGAAATGGTACTGGTGAAGATGATGATGGAGATTGCCCTCCCCAAGATGGGAGAGTTGTTGGTGATGATGATGACGATGATTTCCCCCTCCGGGAGGGAAGTTCCCCTGGCAAAATTGCTCTGCCGGAGGGCAAAAGTGATCTTGCCCAAGTTCCACCTCGAGACGGCGGCGCTCCGTCCCGAAAGCCTTCTCCTTATTTTTTCTAGGTCAAAATGACATATATACCAAAAGATGGGCACCGGAGGTCGGCCGAGGAGGTCACAACCCACCAGGGCGCGCCTGGGGGACCTGGCGCGCCCAAGTGGGTTGTGCCCACCTGGTGGCCCCCCTTTGGTGTTTGTTGGCTCCAATATTTCTTAAATAATCCATAAAAAATCTCCGTGAAGTTTCAGCTCATCTGGAGTTGTGCAAAATAGGTGGCTTAACGTAGCTTTTCCAGGTCCAGATTTCCAGCTGCCGGAATTCTTCCTCTTGGTGTGTTCCTTGCAAATTATGAGAGAAAAGGCATTAGAATTACTCCAAAAAGCATTATTATGGATAAAAACATTACAAATAAAAGTAAGAAAACATGATGCAAAATGGGCGTTTCAACTCTCCCAAGCTTAGACCTCGCTTGTCCTCAAGCGAAAACCGAAATCGAAAAACATGTCCACATGCTTTGAGAGAGAGGTGTCGACAAAAACAAAATACGGACATAGAAGCATCATGTTGATTATTATAATAGTAACGAAATTAAACATAGGACTTTTATCATAGAACTTGCATCATATACTTCCCATGAATAAGTAATAGTTCATCACACAATCGATGTATAAAGCAAAAACTCTATTAGAAACCAACAAACTATGTTCTCAGTCAACTTTGAAACTACAATTCATCATCTTTTTAGGAAGAGTCACGTGTCGGAGCTTTTTAAGCAAGTCCACATACTCAACCATCATATAGTCTTCTATGATTGCTAACACTCACCTTGTACCCATGAGCAAAACGTTTCAACCGGACACATAGAAAGATAGGGTCTTATAGTTTCGCCTCCCAACATACTCACCTCAAGGGTGATGTCAACAATAATAACTCATGCTATCTATATTCAACTAGACATATGTGCCTAGATCTTTCCTCACCAAATGATGCTTGCCAAAAGAGAAAATAAAAAGGAATAGAAGGAAAACTTTGACTCTTTGCATAAAAGTAAATACATAAAAGTAAAGATAGGCTCTTCGCAGAGGGAAGCAGAGGTTGCCATGCGCTTATTTCTTTGGATTCTCAATCCCTTAGTGCAAGAGAACGTCACGTTGTATTGCCCCTTAAGATGACTGAAAGTGCTAGTTAACGACTAGAGGGGGGGGTGAATAGGCGATTTTTAGGAAAGTCTTCAAAACACAGATGTTTCGAAGACAAACAATAGAAATGACCTAATTGATATGCAGCAGAAGATAAACTACAACAAGCAAACCATAGTCTAGTATGCAATAACGTGAAAGTACAAGACTAATAGCAGCTTGGTAGTAGGATCAAGATGGAAGATAGTGAGAAGCCAATCAACAAAAGTAGTCAAGCAATGAAGTCAAACAGGTATGACAAATAGGCAATGACTTCATGAAGACAAACTCTAAGTAAGGTGAGGGAGAAGATAGAACCACCACTTGTTGAAGACACAGATTTGTTGGACCAGTTCCAGCTTTGTGACAACTGTACATCTGGTTAGGGAGGCTGAGATTCAACTCAAAAGACCGCTGTCTTCACCTTATTCCCTTGAGCTAAGGACACACAGTCCTCGCCCAATCACTCTGGTAAGTCTTCAAGGTAGACTTCCAACCTTCACAGACTGCGCTCACCGCAATCCACAATGACTCTTGGATGCTCGAACGCGATGCCTAACCGGCCGGAGGATTCACAGTCCTCAAGTGTAATAAGTCTTCGTGTCACATGCATGTAAAGACTTCAAGTGATGCCTAACACTCTTTGGCTCGGGTGTTTGGGCTTTGTCCTCGCAAGGATTTCTCTCTCAAAGGCTTCGAGGTGGGTTGCTCTCAAACGACAAAAGCCGTGCACTAACTCCGAGCAGCCACCAATTTATGGTGTAGGGGTGGGCTATTTATAGCCACTAGGCAACCCGACCTGATATGTCCGAAATGACCCTTGGTCACTAAGGAACCGACACGTGTTCCAACGGTCGATTTCAAACACACACGGCAACTTTACTTGGCCTACAAGCAAAGCTCGACTCATCCAGCTCGATAAGTTTTGCTCTCATTGTCTTCGTCAAGACATAGGATTTGGGTTGAGCATCACTTCACCATTTCGACTATGATCACTTGGACCCCACTTAACAAAGGCGGTGGTTCCTATGACTCAACAAAGAAGAAAAGGAAACAACGAAACGACACGATCTTCAAGGCCCATAGTCTTCACTCAATGTCTTCTCATGTCATAGTCTTCAATGTGAATATCTTCACATACCACCATTGTCGCCAATGTCTTCATACATTTTTAGGGTCATCTCCGGTAGGTAAACCGAATCAATGAGGGACACTACTGCGTTATCCTGCAATTCTCACAAACGCATTAGTCCTCAACCACATTTGTCGTCAATACTCCAAAACCAACTAGGGTGGCACTAGATGCACTTACAATCTCCCCTTTTGGTGATTGATGACAAACTGGTTGAAGTTTTCAACGGGATAAAGTATGTGAAATTGTAAAGGATAGGAATTGTCTTCATAAGTGGCAAAGGCTCCTCAAGATGTGCATATAAGTAGTTTGCTTTTGGAATGCAAATGCACATGGCAGGTTGTACTTGTGGAGATCCTCTTCAACTTATGAAGATAATTCATCATGCATGAAATGATATAACTAAGAGAATGACATGCATAATGAAAAATGGACGTCTGCAGAATGATCTAAGTGCGGAAGTTATCGTTGCACATGCGGAATTTATCATCGCACCAGAGTAAAGAAAATAAGTAGAAGACGGCCATCGAGTTTAAGTGTTACAACTCAAAGAACCAGATGTATCAAAAGCGAGAGTTGTAAACACTAGGCAAAATATTATGCAACCGCCCTTATGAACCCGCTTGAAGACTATCAAACTCATATGCTTCTCCCCCTTTTGTCAGTAAGGACCAAAAAGGTTTGAAGACATAGAGCGTCTACTCGTTTTCTTCAGAAGTGGATGATGCAGCAGGGTTGTCGTTGTTGGTTGGCGGTGGCGAACTTGGTGCAAAGGTCGATTCGTGCGTAGTAGGGGCGGTGAAGTAGCATCATCTTCATCATTGATCACTCGCATTGACAGTTGTCGCGGAGGAAGAATAGTAAGAGTCTTCAAGTGATGGAGTTCGTCATAGGACTGCATTCCGTGGAGGAGTGGAGTCAAACTTGAAGCGTTCAGTGAAGCCATCGTCTTGAAGATCTGCTTCAAAGATCGAGCACGGTCAAACTCTTCCATGATCGCCGATGGGTCTCATGAGTGACAAAAGCATTCTTGGTGGCAAGGTTTTTAATGCGATTGACGTCCACCAAGAGGCTTTGTATTTGTCGCTTGAACTAGGAGTGATGCTTATCTTGTTTCTGATGCAGTGCGACAAGAAGTTCTCGATCATTGAGGACTAGAGAGCGCTTCCGAGGCCTTTGGCCAATTGTGCTCTCAGTGGCTTCAGTCCGCGCACGATGAGGAAGACGTGTGTTCCCAGCCAGAGGATAGACACGAGATACCGCTTGGACGCCTTCAATGGGTTGAGAGAAGCTATGGTGATATGCATTCTGAAGACAAAGTGGCGTTTTGGCAGGCTCAGGGTATATGGCTTCAACTGACATATCAACCTCTGGTAGAAAGATCAAATGACTGCGAGCAGAGGGCTGATAGTTGATAGTAGAGTGCATCTTGATGAGGCGCATGACCCATGGAGCATAAAATTTCAGACCAAACATATCAGATCCAGACGTAGCCAATTGTTGGATGAAGAATTCTTGCGTATTGATGCTGATGCCATTGAGGATGTAAAAGACCAATGTCTTCATTGCTCCTTCAAGTTTTGCAGATGATGAATGCCCTTTGATAGGCCATAGAGTTCGCCTGATGATGTGATATATTGTACGAGGCAGATACTCAAGGTCATCAACAAAGAAGTTCTGAGGGTATTCAGTGTCATGTGGCAGTGGCTTCATCATGCTCAACATCTGACTCATGTCGGGTTCTCGCTTATGAAATATGCTCTCCAAAGGCATCGCGGTGGAGTTGACAACCAGGTTCAAACAGCTCTCCGGAGTGGGTAGGCCTGTGAGCTCAATGACGCCAAGAGCTTTGGCTTCATGATGAACATTTCCTGTCATCCACTCAAGAACCCATGTCTTCGTATCTCTGTAGTAGCCGCGGATGTGGAGGGTAGCATAGAATTGAAGCACAAGTTCTTCATTCCAGTGTTCTTTGTCTGTAACGAAGCCGAGCAGACCTGCATCACAAAAGCAATCAAGTGCTTCTTCTAAGCACGACAGTCCGGCAATGGCTTCAGTGTCGAGGCACATATGAGGGAAAATGCGCCCTTGATCATACAGAACGCAGGAGTAATAGCTTCGTTGCTGATAACTCCAGAAACGGTCAGATGATATCCTTGGCCTTGTGTAGGGGTTCTTTGCTCTGTCAAAGAAAGTGTTGTGGGCTTTGAAGCCATTTGCATTGAAAGAACTCAGAGAGGTGGCGGTTCGAAACCTTGGCAGCCTTGGCTTCGCCTCGGACCGAGGCCTATGCGAATATGATATTCAAACTGAGGACCAGAGGCATGAGGCGGAGGGACCAGAACAGGCCATCTTATCGTGATTAGTGACCATAGTTGTATGCTTGCTCAATTGTGTAGGACCTTGGTGGCGGAACTCGAGCAATGGCAACAACCGAGGCTTCAGCTGCTCACAGATGCTTCAGAGCAGTTGCCTCATTGGCTTCGTGCACATTTCCTTCATTGGCTTCGTGGAGTTGTTGGTGCAGCTCACATTTGCTTCAGCCATGACCATGTCATTGGCTTCATTGGTGTTGGAGGTGGCAGCCTCATGTTTTCAACCTCCACTTGAGGAGCCGGAGGGTCGGGCACTGGCACGTTGATATCAGGAATAACTTCTTCAATTACAGGGGGTGTAGGGACACGTTCTTCTTCTTCTTGGGTGTCTTCGGCTGATGCAGCCGAATTGTCTTCAGCAGCTTTGGCTTCAGACTCGGAGGCATTCACAGTTGGAGTGGCTTCTGAAAACACTTGACGTGCAACAGGTTGGTGGTGCACTTCTCCTTCTGGAACGCTCGAGAGAGGTACTTGAGGCCTTTGGAGATGGGGTTGTCTGGGCCTCAAAGTCTTCCTCTTCTTGTTGTTGTTGTTGTTGGGGAGTGACTTGTTGTTGGGGAGTACTAGGGGAGTCTTCTTTTTGCGGGCGATCAGCCCATGAAGCATCCTGAGCAATTGGCATCAGAGGACGACCAATGCTGATGATTTCGCTGTTCATACGAACATGCGATGATACCACATTGTACTCGATTTGAGGAAGAACTTCATCATCTTCAACATTGTCATGGTGACCAATGTCTTCAGAAGTGATGGGATCAACTGCTGGAATCTCTTCAGCTTCAGGAGCCTCTGTGGAAGCAGGCTCATGAACAGTCATGCGAATTTCTTGGGTTGCAGATGCGGGACGAACCACTGAAATGGGTTCAACAACCAAGGGCTCTGTGGGAGCAGCCCGATTCTTCTTGGTCTTAAGCTTCTTCTTGGAGGAGCAGCATCGAGGCTTCAGGATGTTTCCTTTTCTCGCTTCAGCCTCGCAGCCCTCGCCTTCTTCTCGCTCGTAAGCGGTTGACCGGACCTTTGGCTTCGAGCCACCATGCTGCTTGGGAAGACTATGCGGGTTCTTCCTGCCTTGAAGGTGCAGCTTGGTCAGCTTGAAGACTTCTTCCTCTTTGCAGCCATTCTGGGTCAATGCCAGACGGCCAAGAGCCTTGCGCTTCTCAGCCTCATTGTAGGCTAGCACACACTTGTCTGCCAGACTCTTCATGCGCTCACGAGAGCCTCTGGCTTCTTCACACTTCTTGAGAAAGGCTTCCTTGAGGTCGTGCATGCTGAGTGCAGCCATATGCTTCTTGAACTGAGCTTTTCATAGTCGATTTTGTTCTTCAGTTCAACAATGCGCTGAGCAAGAGCTAGCTCAGAAGCAATGGCTCCATTGAAGGAGACGCTGAGGAAAATAGGAAGTTGCAGATCTTCAAAGCTGATGTTTGGGGTGTCAAACCACTCATCAATGAAGTGATGGATGATTGCCACATCAAAGAGAGGCAAATTGTTGAAGATTTCTGCTTCTTCTTTGCTCTTGATAAGTTACTCAAGGGCATCATCTGCAAGATCTTCATCACTGGATAGATCAATGTGCTCTTCACGCAAAATGGCAGCAGGAGTCGATGTCGATTCAGATTCTTGACAATTTTCTTTCTCTTCTCCGTCTTCTTGGAGATACGGGATTGATCTTCAGATCGCACATCGGCTTCGTGGAGGTGCAGAGAGCCAGTGGCTTCACATGTGAAGCTTTTGGAGGAGCAACTGACTTTGAAGCCTTGACTTTCTTTTGCTTCTGCGACTTTGGAGCAGGAGCAGGAGCAGGAGCTGGGGCCTCATCAGATTCAGCATCGTCATCAGAGTGATCCACTTTGGCACCTTGGACCAAGATGTAAGTGATGAGGCCATCAAGGTTTGAAAAGGACCGATGACATTGGGTTCAAGATCACGTGAGCCGTCCAAGACGGGAGCAGAGGGACCAGGGTTGAAGTCTAATCCCAATGACTTCTTGTTTTCCTTGGTCAAGCCTTTGCGTGCTGGAAGTTGCACTGGAAGAGATTATCGTCACGACACCAGAGCAAAGACGTTGGGTCGGCATTTTCAGGCTGAGGTCCACGGACCATACAAGGATAGAAACCCTGTGCAATAGCTTCAGGCATGTTCTTGGGTGGAAGGCCTCGAAAGAGAACATCACCCCAAGGGCTTCTGATAGCATTCTTCTCGGCATATTCCTGGGTAACGAAATTGTACTTGAACCATTGTTCAGCCCAATATCACCGAATCCATTGGATTCGCGTCTTGCGTTGATTGTAGTTCTCTTCGGGATCTGTCTTGTAAAGCTCTGCGAGGTCATCAGGCAGATCTTTTGAGGTTCCCTCACGACGCTGTCTGTCGCCCTTCCTAACTGATTTCTCTGCAGCCATGAACTTCAGTGAATGGCTTCACGTTCAAAGGCTTCAAAGGCTTGCGTTTGCTGGACAAACAGGAACTGGCTTCGGGAGAGTTAATTTGATGCTGTAAGAATTCTGCAAACGAATGCGGACTATGAGAACCAAGGGATTCTCCCACGGACATGTACCTGTGACAGCATTAGAGATGCGAGGGAAAGGGAAGAGGTCATATGCATTCTCAGAAGATTTTGAAGATAAATCAGTTTGAAGACATTGACCTCATGATGCGAAGACATTCACTTATACGCTGAGAGTTGGTTCCAGATTTGTACGAATCCGTGAATAAGTACAAGTGAGGAATCTAACTAGTTGTGAAGCTTAAGTGAATATACTAGGCAGTATGAGATGCAGACAGAATAGATCTAACATTGTATGGGCAGAAACCAATTTTGGTAAGTAGGATGAATCTTGAAGATCAAAAGATGGTAAAAATAGAGTTATATTTACCACTCGAAGAACTGCTAGACGGGAAGAAAAGGAGGCCGAGTAGTTCAATCCACTGTGCCCTAACTTGGCGACGGAGGACACCCACGGCGGCGCGGAGATGTCGATGTTCGCGGTCGGGCGTGAGGACGCATCGGAGAAGTCGCGGCAGCTAAGCGCTTGTCGCCGGCGTCGTCGAGAGCTAGCGGTGGCGCTTAGGGTTTTGACGAGGTGGAGAGGTGGAAGAAGATTTTCTTTACCGCAGGGACATGTATTTATAAGGAGGTGTGCGACACAGCGCAATTACGCAGTGCCTGGCGGTTCACATCTCGAGGGGCACGTGGCAAGCATGCAACATACTCGAGTTGTCCCACGCTCCCACGCCCGCCAGTTTGTTTGATGGTCGTTCCGGCTTCTCCGGATTTCAACAAGAAGGATGAATCATTTAAAACAGACTTAAAGTTTGTCTTTGTGTCTTCACGACAAGGACGCAGAGAAGACATTCGACAGCTTCAATAGAATGCATATGATTTGGACAGATAGAGTTTGAGATAGAAAGCATAGAGAGATTGGGGTCCCATCACATTCACTTAGTTCAAAAGATTCAACTTGGAAGACATAGCTATAAGTGAATGTCAGAGGATATATATATATATATATATATATATATATATATATATATATATATATATATATATATATATATATATATATATATATATATATATATATATATATATATATATATATATATATATATAAGCAACCAAATCAACATAGTGAAGAAAATCATGAAGATAGGTTGAAGTTGAAGACAAATCAAATGCGAAGATATTGCAGAAATAAAGCCATGAGTGAAACACTTCAAACAAAGAAATTTGGTGGTGGCGCTACCCATCAGATAGGAAGTATTAGACCCGCACACGGCGCACAATTATCATGGCGCTCCAAGTCAAATTCCACGTTAATGTATTCACACTCGTAATGTAAGTCTTCATTGATTGAAGATATACGTTACTTCGTGTGTTGCACATCTAAGTCATCAACATGCATAAGTGTTAGGATGTGTGCTTGATCACATGACATTTGAGGATTCCAAGATATTTAGCTCACACCGTAACTTGCAAAACCTTTTCTCATCCAAGGGCTTTGTGAAGATATTTTCCATTGCTCTTGGTGTTGACGTGAATGATGTCAATATCTTTCTTCATGACATGATCCCGAGAAAATGATGACGAATTTCAATGTGCTTTGTCTTCGAAAGTGCTGGACTGGATTGTTGGCAATCTTGATGGCGCTTTCGTTGTCGCAGAAGAGAGGTACTTGTTTCAGATTGATGCCATAGTCCTTGAGAGTTTGCTTCATCCATAGAAGCTGAGCACAGCAAGATCCAGCAGCAATGTATTCAGATTCAGCAGCTTGAGAGTGATACACGCTCGCTTCTTTGAAGACCAATGACAAGTGATCGCCCCGTAAAGTGACATGTGCCTGATGTAGACTTGCGATCCACCTTGTCACCAGCATAATCAGCATCCAAAATCCAACCAAATCAAATTTTGAGCCCTTTGGATACCATAATCCGAGTGTTGGGGTGTGAGCCAAATATCAAGAATTCGCTTCACAGCTAAGTGATGCGATTCCTTTGGTGCCGCTTGGAATCGAGCACACATGCAAACACTAAGCATAATATCCGCCTAGATGCACATAGGTAAAGTAAGGAACCAATCATGGAGCGGTATACCTTTTGATCGAACTCTTTACCATTGTCGTCGGGACCCAGATGGTGTTTGGATGGCATTGGCGTCATGTATCCTTTGCACTCTTGCATTCCAAACTTCTTCAGACAATCTTGGAGGTATTTTTCTTGAGATATAAAGATGCCATTCCTTTGTCGATTTAATTTGAAGACCAAGGAAGAACTTGAGCTCTCCCATCATGGACATCGATATTGTTCTTGCATCATGTATCCAAATTCATCACTATACTTCGGTTGGTGCAGCGAAGATAATGTCATCCACATATATTTGGCATACAAACAGTTCACCATCATATGTCTTCGTGAAGAGTGTGGGATCAAGGGATCCAGGTTTGAAGCCTTTGCTCTTGAGAAGTCTTTGATCGTATCATACCAGCGCGAGGAGCTTGTTTGAGGCCATACAGGTTTTATTTAGCTTGTACACCATATCGGGATGTTTTGGATCTTCAAAGCCGGTGGTTGAGCGACATATACTTCTTCTTCAATCTTGCCGCTGAGAAATGCACTCTTCACATCCATTTGATATAGCAAGATGTTGTGGTGGTTAGCATAGGCTAGTAGTATGCGAATAGCTTCAAGCCTAGCTACAGGAGCAAATGTTTCATCAAGTCAATTCCTTCAACTTGAGTATATCCTTGAGCCACAAGCCGTGCTTTGTTTCGACGACTTGACCATGCTCATCTTGCTTGTTTCGATATATCCATTTGGTGCCAATAATGTTATGCTTGCGAGGGTCGTACGCTTGACAAGTTCCCAAACATTGTTTAGCTTGAACTGCTGAAGTTCTTCTTGCATAGCTTGTATCCATTCGGTTCCATAAAGGCTTGAGAACTTTCTTGGGTTCGATATTGACACAAAAGAAAAGTGCCCAAAGAAATTTGCTAGCTGTGTTAATGTTGAGCGAGTAAGAGGACCAGGTGCATTGATGCTATCGATTATCTTCTCAATCTGTACTTCATTTGCAACTAGAGGATGAACTGGACGAAGACTTTGCTCTTGCTGATCACTGTCATCATTGGGAGGATTTTCTTCAGGTTGGTTAGGTGCAGAAATGATAAGTTCTTCTTCAGGCTGTGCTTCAGAAGGCATGATTTCACCAGTTCCCATCAGCTTGATAGATTCGCTGGGCGGAGCTTCGTTTAGTGTACTTGGCAGGAACTCTCTTTATGAACCATTGGTTTCATCAAATCACACGTCTACAGTTTCGACGATTTTGTAGAGATAAAGGTTGAAGACTCTGTAGGAGTGCGAGTCCTTTCCAGAATCGAGCATGAAGCCTTCGTGAGCTTTAGGTTCAAATTTTGACTTGTGATGGGGATCCTTGATCCAGCACTTAGCCCCAAATACTCAAGTAGTCGACATTTGGCTTCTTGCCAAGAAGGAGCTCATAGGATGTTTTGTTCAAGCTTATGGATATAAACACGGTTGATGACGTGACAAGTCTGTATCAATAGCTTCAGCCGTAACTTTCTTGGTGTCTTGTACTGCCGAGCATTGTTCAAGCCATCTCAATGAGGGTTCTGTTCTTGCGCTCCACGATGCCATTTTGCTGAGGTGTGTATGGAGCAGAGAACTCATGAGTGATTCCCATGGTATCCAGATAAAGATCAAGTCCGTGTTCTTGAATTGAAGGTCGTTATCACTTCGATATGCTTGATCTTGACGCCATAATTGTTCATTGCTCGATTGGCGAAGCGTCCCAAGACATCTTGCACTTCATCTTGTAGAGAATTATGTGCACCCATGTGTATCTTGAGTAGTCATCAACAATGACGAAGCCATAGAGACAAGCAGTTGTTGTGAGGGTAGAGTAATGAGTAGGGCCAAACAAATCCATGTGTAACAGCTCAAGGGTTGAGATGTCGCCATGATTGTCTTCGAGGGTGCTTTGCCCTAGTCATCTTTCCACTTCGCAGCACCACACAAATGATCCTTCTTGAACTTGACACCTTCGATGCCTATGACATGCTTCTTCTTGGCGAGTGTGTGTAAGTTCCTCATGCCAAGATGCCCCAGCCTCCGATGCCGAGCCAAGATTCAAGCTTTTGCAAGAAGACATACGGCAAGTGTGGACCTGCTTTGAGAAATCTACCATGTATAGATCATCTTTCCTATACCCTTCAAAGACTAGAGACTTGTCGATTCCATTAGTACAAGGCAACGATATTTTCCAAATATCACAATCATGTTCAAGTCACAAAGCATTGAGATGGACATCAAGTTGAAACCAAGGATTCAACAAGCATCACTTTATCCATGTGTTGATCCTTTGAGATTGCAACTCTACCTAGACCCAATACCTTGCTTTTACCAAAGGTCAAGAATGTGATGTGACTCTTGTCCGATGGACGAAGGTTGAGTCCATGAGAAGACTTCGATCACCAAATATATGATTAGTGCATCCACCGTCCATAATCCATTCTCAAGCATGAGGTGTCATACCCTCTGAAGACAGCTTAGGGGATAGGCTTCACCAAGAGCATTGTGAAGCATAAACATTTGACGAGCAAGTGGATTATTGAAGCTTAAATCAAGATTAGGACTGATAGGATGAATGGCAAACGATTCAGAACAAAATACATAGTGAGACCATTTGGGCATTTGATCTTGTGCCCTACAAGATGTTTTAGGTCCCTGACAATAGCATCGACGCCTTTGATTTTTGGTGGAGACCCTTTCGCAAAAAGAGTTAATTCTTCTTAACCACCCACATCTTCGTGGGTGGCTTAGAAGCAATGAGTCTAAGTGCAGCATCCGAGAATTTCGCTTTGGAGCCCTAGCAAATAGCCTTGCAGGAGATGAATGATACTCATATGAATAAGCGAAAAGTTCTTAGTTCTATGAACATAGCGGTTTGAAGACACACGCCATATTCATAAATTTGAGTACGGTTTCACGCAAAACATTGGCGTTAGGGTGACTCTGTGAGTCCTCCGTCAGATGAAGCCTTTGGACCATATGACGCCTTAGGTCTGGGTTTGTCTTCTTCCTGTGTGGTGTCATGATGACATTCATCGGAAGATTCTCAAGACAGCTTTTGGGAACCAGATCTTCTTCATAGGTGGTCCATTCCTGCAGATTAGTACCAATATACCGCAAACACTTCACCATTCGATTCTTGAACAACTTATAGTTTGCATCAAAGGATTCATCAATGATAATAGGGTTAGCACATGTAAAGCCAGATAAGGTGGATGGATCCATCAAGGTCCCTTTGCAAAGCAACCCATGTGGTTTTGGGATACCGCTCAAAGCTTCCAAAGAGGAACCATCAACATTCATTTTCCTCTCGAACCCAACACCCTCTTTCCTAGGGTTTCGTTCAGATCTGCTTTTGAGGACATCACAAAGTGTCTGATGCCCTTTCAGACTTTTATACATCCCTGTTTCAAGCAATGTCTTCAACCTAGCATTTTCATCAGCAATAGTAGTGGTATCCTCCGCAGAGGGGTTAGTTACCACATTAGTAGTTGAAGACAATGCAACAGTAGCAGCAATTGAACATTCAGCAACAGAGGTAGCGATATCACGCTCAAGACATTTTAGACATGGTGGTTCAAATCCATCCCGAGCGGAACTGATCCGCTGAGCGAAGTGACTCATTCTCTTTTGAAGATCTTCATGAGCCGCCTCAATTTCTCAAGCTCTTGCTTCCTTTGAAGATAATCATAGGAGAGCTTTTCATGAGTAGTTGAGAGCGTTTCATGACGACTTTCAAGTTCTTGGTACTTAGCATGAAGATTTTAATGTCTTCAACTAAGGATTGTGAACGTGTCATTTCGCGCCCAACAGGTCATCGCTTTTGTCTAACAGTTTTGAGTATGTTCCATAGCTCTTTGTTGTTCGCTGCAATTTTAGCAAGTGTTTTGTAGCTGGGTTTGATTCACAATCGAGTCATCTTCACTTGATGTTTGAAAGTAAGCATCACGTGATTTTACCTTGGCACCGCGTGCCATGAAGCAAGAGGTGGGAGCAGGGTCGCCCTTGTCATCGGCTTCAAGATTGGTGTAGAAGTCATTGTCTTGAGTGTTGAAGATGGACTTGGCAACATAGGCTGTGGCTAAAGCCGACTTGCAACGCTGTGGTCGGACTCCTCTTCGACTCCACCTCCACCTCCTCGAATGCACTCCTCCTCTGAATCCATTTCCTTGCCAACAAAAGCACGAGCCTTGCGGATGAGCTCTTCTTATGAGATGAAGACTTTGATGAGGACTTGGAAGAAGACTTTGAAGATTTCTTCTTCTTCTTGTCATCGTAATCATATTCCTTGCTCTTCTTCTTCTTCTTCTTCTTCTTCTTCTCATTGTCCCACCGTGGACACTCGGAGATATAGTGTCCAGTTTTCTTGCACTTGTGATGTGTTCTCTTCTTGTAGTCATGAGTGGAAGCTTCATCATTTCTTGAGCTGGATCGTGAAGACTTTCTCAAGCCTTTCTTCCTAGTGAACTTGGAACTTCTTCACAAGCATAGCAAGTTCCTTTCCAATGTCTTCGTGGATCATCGTAACCGCAATGATTCTTCTTCGATGAGGAAACAACTTTTGCCTTCAAAGCGAAGTTCGCCATAGTTGGGACCATAGATATCTCTTTTCTCGTAAAGCTGGAACTCATGTGTGTTGAGCCTCTCAAGTATATCGACGGATCGAGTGTCTTGAAGTCGGGACGTTCTTGTATCATGAGGGCAAGGGTGTCAAAAGAGCTGTCAAGTGATCTCAAGAGTGTCTTGACGATTTCATGCTTGGTGATCTCGGCGCCGAGAGCATGAAGCTCATTTGTGATGTCGGTGAGGCGATCAAACGTGAGCTGGACATTTTCATTGTCGCTTCTCTTGAAGCGTTGAAGAGGTTGCGAAGAACACCGATCCTTTGATCTCTCCGGTTGAGACGCTTCGTTGACCTTGGATAGCCAGTCCCTGACTAGCTTCGACGCTTCAGAGCACTCACATGGCCATACTGTCCTTTGGTCGATGACCACAGATGATGTTCTTTGCAAGAGAGTCCACTTGAATGAACTTCTTGACATCAGCAGGGTGACACCTTCACCAGTTTTGGGAACGCCGTTCTTGACGACATACCGTAGGTCGACATCAATGGCTTCAAGATGCATGCACATCTTATTCTTCCAAGAGGGATAGTCGGCCCATCGAACACGGGCAAGCAGCGGAGACTTTGATTATCCCCTGCAATCGATATAGCTAAAACTCGGTGGTTAAACCGAATCACACGTAACAAGGGAGTACCTTGCTCGATACCAATTGAAAGTGCTAGTTATCGACTAGAGGGGGTGAATAGGCGATTTTAGGAAAGTCTTCAAAACACGGATGTTTCAAGACAAACAATAGAAATGACCTAATTGATATGCAGCGGAAGATAAACTACAACAAGCAAACCATAGTCTAGTATGCAATAACGTGAAAGTACAAGACTAATAGCAGCTTGGTAGTAGGATCAAGATGGAAGATAGTGAGAAGCCAATCAACAAAAGTAGTCAAGCAATGAAGTCAAACAGGTATGACAAATAGGCAATGACTTCACGAAGACAAACTCTAAGTAAGGTGAGGGAGAAGATAGAACCACCACTTGTTGAAGACACATGATTTGTTGGACCAGTTCAGCTTGTTGTGACAACTGTACATCTTGTTAGGGAGGCTGAGATTCAACTCAAGACCGCGTCTTCACCTTATTCCCTTGAGCTAAGGACACAGTCCTCGCCTAATCACTCTGGTAAGTCTTCAAGGTAGACTTCAACCTTCACAGATCTGCGCTCACCGCAATCCACAATGACTCTTGGATGCTCAGAACGCGACGCCTAACCGGTGGAGGATTCACAGTCCTCAAGTGTAATAAGTCTTCAGGTCACATGCATGTAAAGACTTCAGTGATGCCTAACACTCTTTGGCTCGGGTGTTTGGGCTTTGTCCTCGCAAGGATTTCTCTCTCAAAGGCTTCGAGGTGGGTTGCTCTCAAACGACAAAAGCCGTGCACTAACTCTCGAGCAGCCACCAATTTATGGTGTAGGGGTGGGCTATTTATAGCCACTAGGCAACCCGACCTGATATGTCCGAAATGACCCTGGTCACTAAGGAACCGACACGTGTTCCAACGGTCGATTTCAAACACACACGGCAACTTTACTTGGCCTACAAGCAAAGCTGACTCATCCACTCTGGATAAGTTTTGTTCTCATTGTCTTTGCTCAAGACATAGGATTTGGGTTGAGCATCACTTCACCATTCTTACTATGATCACTTGGACCCCACTTAACAAAGGCGGTGGTTCCTATGAATCAACAAAGAAGAAAAGGAAACAACGAAACGACACGTCTTCAAGGCCCATAGTCTTCACTCAATGTCTTCTCATGTCATAGTCTTCAATGTGAATATCTTCACATACCACCATTGTCATCAATGTCTTCATACATTTTAGGGTCATCTCCGTAGGTAAACCGAATCAATGAGGGACACTACTTGCGTTATCCTGCAATTCTCACAAACGCATTAGTCCCTCAACCACATTTGTCGTCAATACTCCAAAACCAACTAGGGGTGGCACTAGATGCACTTACAATGACAACCTTTATTATGCAGCGTGTCGCTTTTATTCTTTGTAATCCAAGTTCGTACAACGCTCAATTTTCTCTTACACGAAATGATCTCACATATTTAGAAGCAATTGTTATTGCCTTTTTGCACCGATGACAACTTACTTGAGGGATCTTGCTCAATCCATAGGTAGGTATGGCAGACACTTGAAAAAGATTTGGGTTAAAGGGTTTTTGGATGCACAAGTAGTATTTCTACTTAGTGCGGAATTTTTGGCTAGCAAAGATAGGGGGGAAAACACCACATGTTGAAGGATCTATGACAATATGACTTCTATGTGAATATAAACAAACATAAACCATTAAGTTGTCTTCCTTGTCCAACGTCAACAATTTTGGCATATAATATTTTGATGAGGGTTCATAGTCACAAAAGATTTCTAGGATAGTATATTTATATGTGAATCTTCTCTTCCCTTATTAATTCTTTCATGAGTTGCATCATTGACTAATGCTATGTTTGTCAATCTCTAATAAATTTTTCTTACTTATACTTTTCCTTATGTGGTGCTATCACCTACCATGGGATTAGTATATAATCTTATTGATTTATATCCTTTCTTTTATTTATTTCCTTTCTCATTTTCTTTCTTTCTTATTTCTTTTGTTTATTTGCAACATGAAAGTAAAGAAAGCAAAAACTCAAACTAACTTTATTATATAACTTGCACACGATTACAATGATAGATCACTAAGAAAACTCTCAAATAAGAAATAATCGAACTAAACTTTATTTCATCTAAAGCAAAAGATTGAACTAAGATAAATAAAAGCAAAAACATAGTGGGATGATACGATACCAGGGCACCTCCCCCAAGCTTGGCGGAAGCCAAGGGGAGTGCCCATGCCCGATACTTAGTTCTCCTTTGGTGGTGAAGAAGATGATGGAGATGATGAAGTGGTTTATACATCTCCAACGTATCTACTTTTCCAAACACTTTTGCCCTTGTTTTGGACTCTAACTTGCATGATTTGAATGGAACTAACTTGGACTGACCCTGTTTTCAGCAGAACTGCCATGGTGTTATTTTTGTGCAGAAATAAAAGTTCTCGGAATGACCTGAACATCCACGGAGACACGTTTTGGAATTAATGAAAAATATTGGCGAAAGAATCAACATCAGGGGGGCCACACCCTGTCCACAAGGGTGGTGGCGCGCCCTAGGGTGCGCCCGCCTCCTCAGGCCCCCAGGACTCCACCGACCTCAACCCCAACTCCATATATTCACTTTCGGGGAGGAAAAAATCAGAGAGAAGGATTCATCGCGTTTTATGATACGGAGCCGCTGCCAAGCCCTAAGCTTCCTCATGAGGGCTGATCTGGAGTCCGTTTGGGGCTCCGGAGAGGGGAATCCGCCGCTGTCGTCATCATCAACCATCCCCCATCACCAATTTCATGATGCTCACCGCCATGCGTGAGTAATCCCATCGTAGGCTTGCTGGACGGTGATGGGTTGGATGAGATTTACCATGTAATCGAGTTAGTTTTGTTAGGGTTTGATCCCTAGTATCCATTATGTTCTAAGATTGATGTTGCTATGACTTTGCTATGCTTAATGCTTGTCATTAGGGCCCGAGTGCCATGATTTCAGATCTGAACCTATTATGTTTTCATGAATATATGTGAGTTCTTGATCCTATCTTGCAAGTCAATAGTCACCTACTATGTGTTATGATCCGGCAACCCCGAAGTGACAATAATCGGGACCACTCCCGGTGATGACCGTAGTTTGAGGAGTTCATGTATTCACTAAGTGTTAATGCTTTGGTCTGGTACTCTATTTAAAGGAGGCCTTAATATCACTTAGTTTCCAATAGGACCCCGCTACCACGGGAGGGTAGGTAAAAAGATGTCATGCAAGTTCTTTTCCATAAGCACGTATGACTATATTCGGAATACATGCCTGCATTACATTGATGAACTAGAGTTAGTTCTGTGTCACCCTGTGTTATAACTGTTGCATGAGGAATCGCATCTGACATAATTACCCATCATTGATCCATTGCCTACGAGCTTTTCACATATTGATCTTTGCTTAGTTACTTTTTCGTTGCCACTGTTACGATTGCTACAAAAACTACTACTATTACTTTTGCCACCGTTACCGTTACTACTACTTTGCTACTAAATATTTTGTTGCAGATATTAAGTCTTCAGGTGTGGTTTAATTGACAACTCAACTGCTAATACTTGAAAATATTCTTTGGCTCCCCTTGTGTCGAATCAATAAATTTGGGTTGAGTACTCTACCCTCGAAAGCTGTTGCGATCCCAAATACTTGTGGGTTATCAAGACTATTTTCTGGCGCCGTTGTAGGGGAGCATAGCCCTATTCTTTAAGTCACTTGGTATTTGTATCTATTGGTCACTATGAGGAACTTGAAATATGAAAGAACCAAGATTTTTCCGTCAACTACGAGGGGAGGTAAGGAACCGCCATCTAGCTCTGCACTTGATTCACCTTCTGTTATGAGTAAATTTGCGACACCTACACCTATTATTGATTCTGATATGTCGCATGTTATTGATGATGCCACTTCTGCTTTGCATGATGCTTATGATGAAACTACTTCTATGCTTGATAATACTATGCCATTAGGTGAATTTCTTGATGAACAACTTGCTACGGCTAGAGAGAATGAAATTATTGAAACAGATAATATTGATGAAAGTGATGATGAAGATTCCCCCCTAGATATGAATTGCCTAAGGTGCCTGAGGGTTATGTTATGGATGAAGAAACTGCTAGAGACCTTTTTGCTTGCAAAGATAGATATGATCTTAAGAAACTGTTAGCTAAGCTGAAAGAAAAGTCTTTGAATGCTAGAATGAAATATGACCCCTTTTGCTACTTCACCTATCTGTATTTTCTGATAAGGTTTATGATTTCTCAGTCGATCCTGAGTTAATTACTTTGGTTGAATCTGATCCATTTTATGGCTATGAATCTGAAACTGTTGTGGCACATCTTACTAAATTGAATGATATAGCCACCCTATTCACTCATGAGGAAATAATTCGTTACTACTATATCCTTAAGTTATTTCCGTTCTCATTAAAGGGTGATGCTAAAACATGGTTTAATCCTCTTGCTACTGGTTGTGTGCGTAGTCCCCAGGATATGATTTATTACTTCTCTGCTAAATATTTCCCCGCTCATAAGAAACAAGCTGCCTTAAGGGAAATATATAATTTTGTGTAAATTGAAGAAGAGAGTCTCCCACAATCTTGGGGGAGGCTTCTCCGATTACTTAATGCTTTGCCTGATCATCCTCTCAAGAAAAATGAAATACTTGATATCTTTTATAATGGACTAACTGATGCTTCCAGAGACCACCTGGATAGTTGTGCTAGTTGCGTTTTCAGGAAAGAACTGTTGAGCAAGCTGAATTGCTATTGAATAATATATTCAGTAATGATAATGATTGGACACTTCCTGAACCAACTCCTAAGCCAACTTCGAAGAAAAGGGGTATTCTATTTCTCAGTCCTGAAGATATGCAAGAGGCAAAGAAATCTATGAAAGAAAAGGATATTAAAGCTGAAGATGTTAAGAATTTACCACCTATTGAAGAAATACATGGTCTTAATAACCCCACACAAGTAGTAAAGGTAAATTCTCTCTATAGATTTGATGAAGGTGATATTCCTCTTAATAAGTCTGCTAGCCAATGCTTGGATGAGTTTGATAATTTTATTGTTAAACAAGAAAACCTCAATGCTTATGTTGGTAGACAATTGAAATGTAATGCTTATATGGTTGAATACTTGAGTGATTATATGTCTAGAGTTAAAGGTGACCTTAAACTTATTAGTAAACATGCTTCTATGGTTACCACTCAGGTAGAACAAGTGCTTAAAGCACAAGATGATTTTCTCAATGAATTAAATAATAAGAAAAATGATAATGTTGTTAGAGTTATGACTAGAGGGGGTAGAATGACTCAAGAACCTTTGTATCCTAAGGGCCACCCTAAGAGAGTTGAGCAAGATTCTCAGAGAACTAATGTTGATGCACCTAGTCCTTCTAAGAAGAAGAAAAAGAAAAATGATAGGACTTTGCATGCTTCTAGTGAACCTGTTGTTGACACACCTCAGAATCCCAATGATATTTCTATTTCTGATGCTGAAACACAATCTGGTAATGAACATGAACCTAGTGATAATGATGATGTTCATGTTGATGCTCAATCTAGCAATAACAATGATGTAGAGATTGAACCTGCTGTTAATCTTGATAACCCACAATCAAAGAATCAACTTATGATAAGAAAGACTTAATTGCTAGGAAGCACGGCAAAGAAAGAGAACCATGGGTTCAGAAACCCATGCCTTTTCCTCCTAAACCATCCAAAAAAGTATGATGAGGATTTTGAGCGCTTTGCTGAAATGATTAGACCTATCTTTTTGCGTATGTGTTTGACTGATATGCTTAAAATGAATCCTTATGCTAAGTATATGAAAGATATTGTTACAAATAAAAGAAAGATACCGGAAGCTGAAATTTCCACCATGCTTGCCAATTACTTTTAAAGGTGGAATACCAAAGAAACTAGGAGATCTAGGAGTACCAACTATACCATGCTCCATTAAAAGAAACTATGTTAAAACTGCTTTATGTGATCTTGGAGCCGGTGTTAGTGTTATGCCTCTCTCTTTATATCGTAGACTTGATTTGAATAAGTTGGCACCTACTGAAATATCTTTGCAAATGTACGATAAATCAACTGATATGCATGTCGGTATTTGTGAGGATGTGCCTGTTGTGGTTGCAAACATTACTATTTTAATGGACTTTGTTATTCTCGATATTCCCAAGGACGATAGTATGTCGATTATCCTTAGTAGACCCTTTTTGAATACTGCAGGGGCTGTTATTGATTGCAACAAAGGCAATGTCACTTTTCATGTTAATGGTAATGAGCATACGGTACAGTTTCCAAGGAAACAACCTCAAGTCCACAGTATCAATTCTATTGGAAAATTTTCAACGATTACTATTGGAGGTTTTGAATTCCCTCTTCCTACTGTCAAGAAAAAATATGATATTCTTATTGTTGGGGACATGCATATCCCCGTTGAGGTAACCTAGTGTTATTTGAAAATTCTCGGGTTTCATGTTATGGCGACTCCCACCCTCCCATGGCGACTTCGGCCCCCTACCCTTGTTACCCCTCCCAGGGACCCCAATGGACGGCCTCCTCCATTGCGACTTCTCCCCCGGCCTTAAGGTCGAGGGCCAGGTGCGTGCTCACTTTGGATCTATGGTTCACTTCGTCCCCAACCCCAACTACAAGGAGTTCTTCCTTGAAGTTTCTTTCTCCTCGGCCTCTTTTCCTCTCTCGGTGGAATCTGTGGGATTGGCTCTTCAATATTGCATTGGTGGAATCAGTGATGGTTTCAATGTGCTTCGTTTGGGTGATCGGTGTTTTTGGTTCTCGGTGGCATCTAATCATGTGGGACATTTTATTTATGGCCTCTGAGATCGCATTTGGTCGGATTTCATATGTCATTTCCATCTCCATCGAGGTTCTCGGTCTCATCGTCAACCATTTGGCTGGAATGCGGATACTGAGATCAATGATTTAGCCTCTTCACCTGGCCCGGCTATCAAATCTAAATGGTTAGCATCTAAGTCTGATGCGATCATTGATCTAGCTTCTCTCTCTATTTTTGAGAAATTAGGGCTGACCACCACGCCGACGGAGGGACATTCCGGCGACGGTGGCTCACCGGAGCTCTCTTTTGGCAGGTTGTCATTTCTGGTTCCTCAGGATAATCTTGATCTTTTTCATATTGGGGCCGTTAACATGCCAATCCTGTCCGATTCATCAGATCAGTTACCATCTTTTCAGGGCCATCGGTTTAAGCAAGGTTTATGGGATTCCATTCCTAATGATAAACTTTATCATATTTTAGATGGCTGGCAGGCTGGTTATGACAATGATAGTGTTATGTTAATGGTTGACATTTGCTCAGTGCCAACAAAGGAGTATAGGGAAAATCCATCCTACCACCCGGTGGTAGTTACCCCACATATCTAATATACTACCATGTGGTACTATATATACTATTTTATTATTTTAAATATGTTCATATACTATATTTAAGATTTTTCAACGCAAGTTACATGAAAAAATTGCATATGAGCCCATAGTTTTTATTATATTTATGAAATACGATATATTTGTACGTAAAAAGATCATACTCAAAACATGGTACATACTACCTAAAAATTAGTATATATAGTACCTAATCATTGTTATATACTACATACTACATTACATACTCTCGGTTTCGATAGATACTACATACAACATACAAAACGCAAGTGGTGGTAACTACCATTGCTTGTAGGAAACATTTGTCCTATATATATATATATATATATATATATATATATATATATATATATATATATATATATATATATATATATATATATATATCGGCTTCAGCATTGCTCGCAATGTGATAGTTTTGGTCATCTGAAATCACTATGCACGGGTATTTTTTGCTAGCGTTGTGGGGATACCACTGGAAATTGTTCTTGTGTTGCACCAGCGGTTGATATCGTTGCACACGACTCTGCACGTAATGTGCCATGCACACAGGGCCGGCCTCCATGTTAACTTGCTTCGTATGTATGGCCTCGGGCCATCGATCTGATAAATGCCCTAGGCTTAACAGATGCCAGTTTTGTCAGCATATTGGCCACAGGGCCCGTAAGCCCACCATGTGTCATAAGCTACCCAAGTTTTGCTGGACGCCGACCATGCCCCACGCTTCAAAATCTAGTGAAATCCTACCCAACAGTGAACCAAGATCTTCAATGGTAGGTAATCCTATGGTGGTCCGTGCGGCCCGCAGAAAACGGGATTCGAAAGCTCATCTTGTTTAGATTCGGAAGCGAAAGATCCCGCACCCTTCGGACGTGGCTCCTTCTCATTGCTTGACAATACAGCTCCCTTGTGCAGGTGTAGTCAAGTCCACCTGCCAAAAACCCCAATCGGGCGTGGAGACGTACTCCTCGAGTTTGCCAACCCTGCCACCCCTCCATCCGCAAAAAACCACAGTTTGCTCCTCCTCGCCGGCCGCTCCGCTTCCAATCTGCAGTTCTTTCCCAGCGGCGTCCATGGCAAACTTTGTAGTGCGCCACTTCGCCTTTGCTCCAGATGGATCGACTTTCGACCGAGGCCCTGCGCATCGTATCCAGCGCCATGTCATGGTGGTGGATGAACCTCCGCGCAACCATGATAGGTATGCCATCGTCACCATTGATCCCCCAGTACCTGATCATCAAAAGGAGCTTTGGTTTGCTGAGGTCTGCCGCATCATCACAGTTGATCTTGAATATAAGCTACTTGATGATTTTGTTTATCCGCTGGGCATTGGGTGCGTAGTTTTCTCTGATATGGAAAGCAGAGATGACGCGATTAGAGAAGGTCCTCATGCTCTGACATATGATTCTTTCTTCACCTTGGTTCTGCATGACGAAGGCCCCAACATGCGTATGCCTGCGTTTGAGTATGAGGTTTGGGTTAAGTTACTTGCCTTTCCTATGGACTATCAGACTGAGCACTATGTGCACAAGGCAGTTTCTAACTTTGGTAAACTTCTGGTTTGGCCTCGTCCTGGGCAAAACAAGGCCAGGGTTCTTGTTAAATGTCATATTAAGGATGTGGCAGAGGTCCCTCGCAGTCTGCTTGTCACCACAGTAGGTTTACTGCCAGGTTTGGGTCGTTCTTGGTCTGTACCGGTGTATGTTCTAAATGGTCGCAACACCATTCCAGGTCTGGTGGGCACTGAGGAGCCACCACCTCTGCTTAATGTTTCGCCACACCCATATGAGCTTCCTTTTTATACTGTCATGCAGCAGGCTCATCTGGATGAGATGGCTGCCCAACAAGCTCAGAATGAGGCTGCCTAGAATGAACCTGCCCCTACTCAAGAACAGCTTCAGGAAAATAGTTGGAGGGCCTGGACCGTGATTTCCCCACCGTACACAGGTTTCAGTTTTAGATCCTTTTTTTAGTATGATGGCCCTTCTCTGATGGATGGAGTGGACCCTGAACACGATGTGCATGACATCCTATCTGACATTTGGTCCTCTGAAGATGAAGTAGCTGCTGTAGAGAGTCTGGCGGACGGTTTTATCACTGGAAATCCTGCTGCCCGAAATGCTTTTGTTCGTGCTGGAGGTGAGTCTGTCAGTGTCACCATTGCTATGGATCATGAGCTGCTTTTGTGGATGGGCTCTATGCTCAAACGCATCTACACCCGGACCATAGCCAATGAGCAAGCTGAGAATGATATGTTTCCTCTCAATCCTTTCAAACTTATTCAGAAACACTTGGAGGCAGCTTGCGCTTTTTGGTTGCAGAACTTGAAGCCTGAACCTGATCACATGTCCAACATTTTCAGTTCTCAGTTCTAGATGGGCGTATGCATTGTGCCTCTGCTTTTATCCCCTGCACCTTCACATGCTCTGACTGTTGTTGCCCATGTGGAGGATGAGCTTACGATTCAGTCACAGGAGATTGCTGCTTCAGTTCCTATGGTGCCACTTGACAATGCAATCCAGGCCGACTTGCTCGCCCCTGCACCTGGCACTGCTCTTCAACTGCCGGCGTCCTCCTCTTCGTTCAATCTTGCTGCATCCCACGTTGCCAAGGTTCCCCTTGACACCACTGCAGTCCGGAGGAGCACTTGCTCGAACAAGTATGATGGCTTCAAGGTTAACCATGTCACTGATGTCAAGCAGAGTCGATCGAGGGTGAAGGCCAGGGTCGTTCCGACTATTAATGCTGTCTCCATGGCTGCAGCTCCAGTCGTGACATGCCCTCCCCCAACATCCATTCAAGAGCTCCAGCAGGTGGGCGATCGGTGTGGTATTGCGCCTGAAGACATTTCTGAAGACAAGCTGCTGGCTGCCCAGCAGATAGCCTCTGATGAGGCTGTCTGATTTTATTTATGTTCATGAATAAATCCTGGAACATTCTGTCGTGGAATATCAGAGGGATTAACTCTGAAAGCAAACTTTTGGTGCTTAGGAATGCTATCAATACTAGCGGTTGTTCAGTGCTATGTATTCAAGAAACTAAGGGGAATCTTTTGATTTAGCGTTTATTAAATCTTTCTGCCCCAAGCGATTTGATAAATTTGTTTTTACGCCTTCGACTGGGGCATCGGGAGGCATTATTACTATCTGGAATAGCTCTGTCTTTGTGGGGACACCATGGCATGTGGAATCTTTCGCGGTGGGTGTTTCCTTCGTGGCCACACAGTCGAATGAATCTTGGAACTTGGTGAATGTCTATGGCCCATGTATGGGCCAGAGACGGGCATATTTTACCTCCTGGCTTTTTGATCTTAATATACCTGATGATGAAAACTGGTTAATTTTGGGTGACTTTAACTTCATACGGTCCACTGATAACAGAAGCAGGTCGGGCGGCGATGCTACTGATACGTTGTTATTCAATGAGCTAATACGAGCACAATCCTTAATGGAAATCCCAGTTAAGGGTAGGGCTTTCACGTGGAGTAACATGCAAGACAGCCTGCTCTTGGAGCAGCTCGACTGGTTCTTTTCATCTTCAAACTGGACCACCTCTTTTCCTAACACAATGGTTCTACCTTTGGGGAAACCTGTGTCTGATCATATTCCGTGTGTGCTCTCAATTGAATCCAAAATCCCAAAGTCAAATATTTTCCGGTTTGAGAACTTCTGGATCAATCTAACTGGTTTCTCTGAAGTTGTTGCCTGGTCTTGGAGTAAACCTTGCCATGCACCTAACTCTGCAGCAGCTGTCTGCAAGAAACTCAAGACCCTCCGTTATGATCTCAAACGCTGGAGTAGAGGCGTTTCCAATCTGAAAATTATGATCCAAAACAGCAACGAAGCACTAGCCAATCTCGATGCTCTAGAAGACAAGAGGGTTTTGTTTGTCCAAGAAGCAAATTTTAGGTGAATCCTGAAAGGACACCTTAACTGTCTCCTCAAGTACCAGAATGAATATTGGAGGAAAAGATGCACTATCAGATATTTCAGATTTGCGGATGAGAACACTAAACTGTTTCAATCTCTCACAACTGAGAGATTTAGGCACAACTCCATTGCTAGTCTACGAGAAGGTGACGTGGAGGTTACTGATCATGCTGGCAAAGAAGGTGTGTTGTTCAACACATATAAAGAACGCTTGGGGACTTCCAAACCCACAAACATGCGCTTTGATCTCAACCGTATCATCAAAATGGTGGACGGATTGGAGATGCTTTCGGCCCCCTTTTCTAACGATGAGATCGACGCAGTGATCAAAGAGATGCCTAGCGACAGGGCCCCCGGTCCTGATGGTTTCAATGGCTGTTTCCTCAAAAATTGTTGGCACATTATCAAGGAAGATATCTACAAAATGTGTCATGATTTTCATGACGGCAACCTTGACATAACCAGCATTAGTGAGGGATATATCACCCTCATACCAAAAACCTCCTCTCCTATGATAGCTAATGACTTCAGACCCATAACTCTACTCAACTATTGTCTGAAAATCATCACGAAAATCCTGGCCAACCATTTGCAGAAAGTCATTCTTAAAATCATCCATAGGAATCAATATGGTTTCCTCAAAGGGAGAACCATTCAGGATTGTCTGGCATGGTCTTTTGAGTACATCCATCAGTACCAAGCATCTTCGCGAGAGATAGTGCTCCTCAAACTTGATTTTGCCAAAGCTTTTGACACAATAGAACATGATCCGGTGTTGCAGATCATGAAACATATGGGCTTTGATGACAAATGGCTTGGCTGGATGAAGTCAATATTTGCCTCTGGAGTTTCTTCAGTTCTCTTGAATGGAGTCCCAGGCAGGAAATTTTTGTGTAAATGTGGAGTGAGGCAGGGAGACCCACTGTCACCCCTCATCTTTGTTTTAGCTGTTGATCTCCTTCAAGCGGCGATTAATGATGCTTACGCCCAAGGCTTAATTGAACTACCTTTTCCATGCAATCGAAGGGGAGACTACCCGGTGATTCAATACGCCAATGACACGATCCTGGTCATGCCAGCTTGCCCTGATCAAGCCACTCGCATGAAATCCATCTTGGTTGGTTATGCTAATTCGGTTGGTCTGAAAATAAACTTCCATAAGTCAACATTGATTCCCATCAATCTTGACCCGCAGCAAGCTTCTGTCATGGCCCAAATTTTTGGTTGCGCTATCGGATCACTCCCATTTACATACCTGGGCCTTCCCATGGGAACGACAAAACCAACGCTGCTTGAGCTCATGCCGTTGGTGTGTGGGATTGAGAGGAAATTGTCCACGGCCTTGTCCTTGCTCTCAGCCGGCGCCAAGCTCACGTTGGTAAACTCCACCATCACCTCCATGATGATCTATGCTATGTGCACACTTAAACTGCACCTAAAAGTGATCGATCACATTGACAAGCTGCATAGATACTGTTTGTGGGCCAAAAACACGGAGACAGGGGTCAAAAATAACTCTTTGGCCGCTTGGGAGCTGGTATGTAGGCCAAAACGCAAAGGTGGTCTTGGAGTGATTGACATCAAAACTCAATATGTGGCCCTCCTTCTCAAACATCTTTATAAATTTTACAACCGTCAGGATGTCCCATGGGTGACTTTGATCTGGGACACATACTACGTGGGTACGGTACCACATGCAGTTGGTCCGATCGGATCCTTCTGGTGGCGTGACATCATGCAACTCAGCAATGTGTTTCATGGGATCTCAAAAGTTACAGTTGGTGATGGGACTTCAGCCCTGTTCTGGAAGGATGTGTGGTTTGAGCATGACTAGGAAGCCCCGCTGTCCGAGATCTATCCCAGAGCTTTTTCATTTGCCACAAATGAGGATGAGTCCGTTTGCACTGCTTTGGAAGCGACGGACCCAGCTATGCTTTTCCATCTACCACTCTCTACCCAAGCGAGAGAGTAAGTCAGAGAGATTCAGCAGGGCTTGATGCATGTCATACCGGAGAGGGGTTCTGCTGATTCTTGGGTTTGTACCCTCGGAGGAAAGTTCTCGGCCAAAAGCTACTACAATCACTGTTTCACGGAGACGATCGCTGACGATGCCTTTCTCTGGCTTTGGAAGGCCAAAAGCCACATCAAATTCAAAATGTTTGGCTGGCTGCTACTGGTTGACCGCCTAAACACGCGAAACATGTTGAAACGTAGACACTATGCTGTTTTGGACAACAACTATGCGTGCATGCTATGCCAAAACCCTCCCGAGGAAACAGTTGAGCATCTCTTCTTCTCGTGCCCTTTTAGCCAACGCTGCTGGGACAGAGTGGGTCTGAGGTGACCGAATGTTGGCAATAGGATATCTCTGTTGCACGAAGGTAAAACCCAATGGAGGCAACCACTGTTCATGGACATTTTCTTGCTGGCCGCATGGAGCGTCTGGAAGGAGAGGAACAATGAATTCTTCAGAGGAGTGCCACACTCCTTCATTGCATGGCTTGATAAATTCAAGCACCTGTTGGGTCTCCTTGTTCACAATTGTAAAGAAGAGCTTCATCCCTTCTTAGACTCTTATATACAAAACTTGTAGACAGTAGCGTTTTACATGTAGTAGAGGGGCCGAGGGGAGCCCCGCAAAACCCCCCACATGTAATGATGTAACATCTGTTCGTGAGTAAATACAAAGTCAGTGGGAGCCTCTCCCACTGTCGTTCTCGTTCAAAAAAAACAAGACTTGATCAACCTTGTTAGTGGATTCCTTTTGATGAGCACGAAAGGGAAGAAGTTAGAAAGCACAACTCTCTATACCATCCTTTTACTTTCTGTTATTTAGATTAAATAAAGGAAAAATAGTATTTTCTGTTTGTTTTCTGAATTATCCTTGCAATAAAAATACCCTGAAAATAAAAGTTCTCCAAATGTCCTGGAAATGAAATATGATTTTTTGTAGAATATTTAAGAATTTCTGGCACTAAGAACACACCAGGGGGGGCCCACCATTTGGCCATGAGGGCACATGGTGCGCCCTGCCTCGTGGGCCCCACATGGACCCCCTCCACTTATTCCAGCACCCACTCACTTCGTCTTCCTCTAGAAAAAATCCTCCCATAGCTCAAACCCGTGTTCTAGCTCATCTTGATGCCATTTTCCATCTCTTTGCTCAAAGCTCCATTCACAAACTATTTTGGGGGATTGTTCTTCGGTTGTGACTCCTCCAAAGGTCCAATTATTTTTTGTTCTAGTGCTTTATTTATTGCATTTTTTTGCTACTAAGGTGACCCTGTTCTTGAGCTTGCATGTCAAATTTATATGGTCCAAAGTAGTTTTAATGCATGATATAGCCTCTAGGCACTTGTGGGAATAGTTGCTATCAATCTTGTTGAGTTTGGTTCACATTTATTTTGAGTCATTAAAAAATTTCAGAAATTTTTCAAAGAAAGAAAATGATGAAGAGATTGTTGAGGAGCTCTTCGAGCCGAAGCTCGAAGGATATGCATAATGAGGAGAATTAGAAAGCCCAAATACAATCTTCCCCGCACTGCGGAGGTTCGGCCGTGCGAATGGCCTTATGATGCGTTCTTGAGAGCCGTCGGAATTTACGATGACTTTTATTACTTGGCTGAGAATGCAGGCCTCGCTGACTTCCTCCACGACCAGCGCGAACAATATCTCCTACTCACTAATATTTTCGTGCAAAATTTTTATTTCCATGCTAAGAAGTCACTACCTTCAGTGGAGTTTCACTTATATGATGAGGTTAAGGAGATGTCACACCATGATTTTTGTCGGGTCTGCAAGATACCCTTTGTGGGAAGCATCGAGGAACCACATCATAGTGATGTGGATGGATTTATTGATAGAATTGCTATAGGGGAAACGAGGAAAGTTTTCGATGCAAGAATTACTAGTATACATTTTCCTGTTCTACGTTACTTTGCGATATTTGCTAGTAGATGTTTAATTGGTCGCGGGAACAGTGGAAATCTTAGTGCTCCTGATCTTGTCATTTTGCCCCATGCTCTGTCTCGTGATACAACTTTCAGCTTAGGCGCTATTGTTGCTAAACGATTAAGTCCGGACCGTACAACCCCATCTTTGGAGGCGTCTTTGCTTCACGCCCTACTAAACACTTTGAGATACCTATTAGGCATTATGAGAAAGAGGAAAAGTTGTTGCCCCCTATATTTCTAGATTATAAAAGTATGGTAGCACAAGAATTTATTGTTAAAAATAAGAAGAAGATGCTTAAGTATAATTTGATATTTGATAAAACTCACTGTGAGGCTATTACCTTGCCTGCACCCTCTTTGTTCAACATACTTTCAGGCATGTACCTCATCTTACCCGAGGCCATTTATGCATACTGGAGGCTGACACAAGTCTCAGAGCCTGAGCCTGAGCCACCACTTGACCTTTATCGACAGTCAGTTTATCAGTGGGATCCGGAGGAGATTGCCAACCAGTGGCACCCTAAGGACCCTCCTCAGTACACCGGACAGAGTAGCTTTGATCCATGGGCATAGACCAACTTAGGCCAAAAGCCTAAGCTTGGGGGAGTACATATTTCTCACCGACATTACATTCATGTGCACACACTCATTCTAGTTGTCGGTGCTCATACTTTTTCATTGTACTATCCATGCTAGTTTATTTTGTTTTCTAAGCCTTCTTCTTGTGTGTTTGAAAAACCATAAGAAAAACCAAAAAAAATTAGTTGTAGCTTTTAGCTAGTTTACTTTCCATGCTTGTAGTAGTAGTAATTAAAAGAAAATGCAAAAAGATTTTTGTTCTTCTTTTGCTTGTTGGGAGCTTTCCCGTGTAAATAGTTTTATTTCTTTTCTTATTCTTTGGGGGTTGAGAGGAGAAGACCATGATGAAAATGTTGAGTCGCTCTCATATGCATTATTGTTGATTTAACCAAGAGCCCATATTACCTTGTCTACTCCATTGTATTAAATGATTGCCGATTCTAGCTTAGTCCAATGCACGTGCACTATTATTATTACCCACACCGTTCAGTCGTGCGAGTGAAAGGCAATAATGACGATATATGATGGACTGAGTGAGATGAGAAAAGCTGGCATGAACTCGACGCATCTTGTTTTTGTAAATATGATTATTACATCGTTCATGATTCAGCCTATTATGAATGAAACATGTTTGGAATGACAATTAGAAACTATAGTTTCTCATGCCATGCTTAATTAGCTAGGAGTTTATAATGGTTTACCTTGCGTGCCAACATGCTATTAAAATGGTTGTGATGTGGTATGATAGGGTGGTATCCTCCTTTGAATGATTCGAGTGGCTTGACTTGGCACATGTTCACGCATGTAGTTGAAACAAATATTTATGTTCACGGTGATTTATATCCTACTCATGCTTGCACTCATTGTTGATTAATATTAATGCATGTTCATGACTGTGTCGCTCTCTAGTTGGTCGCTTCTCAGTCTCTTTCTAGCCTTCACTTGTACTAAGTGGGAAATACTGCTCGTGCATCCACTTCCATAAACCCCCAAAGTTATTCCATATGAGTCCACCGTACCTTCCTATATGCGGTATTTACTTGCCGTTCCAAGTAAATTTGTATGTGCCACACTCTAAACCTTCAAATGAAATTCTGTTTTGTATGCTCGAATAGCTCATGTATCAACTAGGGTTGTCTATATCTTCCATGCTAGGTGGGTTATTCTCACGATGAGTGGACTCCGCTCATCACTCACGAGAAAATGGCCGGTAACCGGGATGCCCAGTCCCATGCTCAAATCAAATCAAAATAATTGCAAACAAAATTCCCCCAGGATTGTTGTTAGTTGGACGGCACCTGTCGGATTATGGGTTCTGGCAAACCCTTGAGGTTCGAACACTGGGGTGCGCACGAAGATCTCTCCTCCCTCTAGCTCGCTCTTGCCACGATCGCAAGGCCTAGCTCGTCAAACCCAAAGAACGAGAGACACGAGAGTTTAGACTGGTTCGGGCCACCGATGTGGTGTAATACTCTACTCCAGTGTGGTGTGGTGGATTGCCTCTTGGGCTGAGGATGAATAGTTACAAGGGGAAGAACATCCTCCTGAGGAGAGGTGTTCTTGTGTTGGGTGACCTTGTGTGTGTGTGTCCAATCGATCCCCCCTCTATGGTGGTGGCTAGTCCTATTTATAGAGGCCATGGTCCTCTCCCCAAATGTTAGGCGGGAAGGGATCCCACAACGGCCAAATTCGAAGGGAGACAACTAGTACAAGTTATCCTGACTAAAGGTGGTCTTCGCCTGCCAAAGGCTCTAGTGGTGACGCCGTCTTGGGCTCCACGGTGATCTCTGTCCTGCCGTCCTGCTGGTCTTGGTCTTGTTGCACCGATATGGAAACCTTTGCCCGATGCCTCGGGACTCCTCGCCTGCGCTTGCCTCTTTAGCACCAAAGAGGAAACGAGGACACTGCACGCTGGCACCCGCCTGGTGCCCGCCTGGCCCCGGTCATCATGGCTTGCATCATAGGAACCTCGCGAGGTGCCCCTTGCCTTGATCTCTCCGCCCCTCGCGAGCCAGCCTGGTGAGGCTACCCTCGAGGAGGTCTTGTGTCGTCCGCCTCGCGAGGCTTGGCCCCCTCACGAGGGTCTTGAGTGTTTGCTAGTGAAGATGGGCCGTACGGGGCCGCTGGTGGAGCCACGCCGTAGGCCGCAGGCAGGCAAGTCAGGGGACCCCCGTTCCCAGGATGCCGACAGTAGCCCCCAAGCCCAAGGCGCGCTCGGACTTGGCTTCGAGGCGAAGCCAACGGGAAATTGTGGAGCACCACGGGCCCCAACAGCCTGCAGCCTTGATCGATGCATGGCGATTGATTGGACGTGGGCGTCTCCGCTTCCCCACGCTGCCTTGGCAACTGCCCGACTTGACGAGTCCCTTCTGCATGCAGAGAAAAATCATCATTACATGTATCATGGGGATCGCCGGTTGGCCTTCTCCTGCTATAAATGAGGAGGGGGGTGGAGCCCCCATCGCTCATCTCTTCTTGCTCCACTCGCTTCTTCTCCCTTGCTCCATTGCCAGTAGTGACACCCAGGGCGCCTACGAAGAGGTTCTCGGCCGCAGAGAAGGGGAAGGCTCGCCGGGAGGGGCCCGGCTCGCCGCGGCCCAAGAGGGGGAGCGGCCGCCCACACAAGCACACCGCGACCCCCGCCATGGCCCCTCACAGCCGTGGCGGCGCCTCTTCGCGTGGTGGGAGTCTCCCAGGTCGTGGCAGCCCCGTCGATGAAGGGAGGCGCGCCATGGTCGCGCGGCCTCCTCGGTCGTGCTTCCACTTGGCGGAGGTGCTGCCGGAGTTCGTCATGTGGTCGGAGAACCCGGCCGGTGCCTGGCTTCAGCTCCCACGCTTCTTCGTCGGCGAGCTGCTGGCCATAGGTCCAGGTGGTCTCTGGCTACAGGAGGACGGCTACTGCAGCAAGGCTTCATGGGTCGCGATCGAGGCCTCTGTCGCGGGCAACGCAGCCTTGGCCCGTAGTTGGCAGACGTTTGCCCCCGCGCGCGGCCTGGGCCGGCGGTGCAGTCTCCACCTCAAGTTCGACGGCAACGCTACCCTCTACGTGAGGGTGTTCGGGGAAGACGGTCGCCGCGTCGGGTGCTGCCCTGAGAACAACGATGTCGGTGAGGTGCTCAGCCTCGGCGACGGCCGCGACGAGGGTGAAGGCGGCCTTGTCCTTGGCGCTGGCCATGGCTCGTCCGGCTACGACGACTCTTCTTCCGAAGACAGCTCCAGCAGCGGCGGCTACGACCAGCCGCCGCGCCCGCTTCGAGGATGGCGGCGGGTCGTCTCGTCATCGTGCCCCAGTGAAGCGTGAGGAGTGGTCCGGCTGAGCTCAGGAGAGCGCCATGGGTCCATCCTCGCGAGCTTCTATGGGAGCGCGCGCCACTTTTGTTTTGTTCTTCCTTTTCTTCCTGTATTAAGAGAGAGACAAGTATGGGGCCCCACAAGGGCGTGCAACGAACCATGATTTCCAAGTTGCTATGCTATGTTTATTGTTCCTGTGTCGTGTTGTAGCATCAAAATTTTATGTAGGCGCGTAGGAATAACTTAGCTTGACGCGCTCGAAGTAGTTTCTGCCTCGTGAGGAGCGCATTTCCCAGTACCCGGCGAGGCCTCCTTGGCTTGGGAGGCATCTAGGAACTGCAAAAAATCGTTACGAAACTCTTATTCTTCCGAGCCTTGGTCGCAGGCGCAGCTGGCCACGACCCAGCGCTTCGCATCGCGGTACTCGGGGGGGCACAGATTGGGAGAGGTGCGCTAGCTTGCGATCTCGAGTGAGGGTGCCTCGCGAAGAACAGGAAAAACCGCTCACGAGGGCACCTGTCCAGCCCCCTCGCGAGGCATGCGAGGGAGAGTACGGGTCAAAACAAGGAATAGATGGCAAAAACGGCGGCAAAAGGGGATGGAACCAAGCCGGCAAGGAACACCAGAAAGCAAATTTTCGTTAAAGAGGGCCAAGCCAACTGCGGAAAGCAAATGAAAAGCCACGTCCGGCACCTAGTCTAGTCTTCTCACTAGCGCGAAGCTAAGTGATACCACTAGGACATGGGAGGGAGCCCTCGAGGCCCGAGGGCGGCATTCCTGAGACTCCGGGGCGTGTACATCCCCACTCATTATTTCGTGAGAGTGTCACGAGCGGAGACCTTCACATGCACTAGGCCTTGCTTCACAGGCTCTGGGCCTTGCTTCATGGGTAGAACTTCCGGAGGTGCTGGATGTTCCAGGCGTTCTGGATGGGGACCCTGTCCTGCATCTCCAGGCGCGCGGCGCCAGGCTTGGAGACGTGGGCGACCCTAAATGGTCCCTTCCATATGGACGAGAGCTTATGCAGCCCTTCCCTGGAGAGCACCCGCCTTAGGACGAGGTCGCCCACCTCGAGCGTCCTAGAGCGGATGCTGCGGCAGTGATACCGCCACATCGCCTGCTGGTTCCTCGCCGCCCGAAGCGTGGCTTCATGGTGGCGTTCCTCCCCCAGCACAAGGTCCATCCCCCACATGTCCTGCTGCGTCTCATCGAACGCCAGGACCTGCATGGAGCGATGCTTGACCTCATGAGGGAGAACCGCTTCTGCTCCAAAGATGAGGAAGAACGGGGTCTCACCCGTTGGATTGGTGGCGGTGGTGCGGATGGACCACAGCATAGACTGGAGCTCGTCGTGCCAGCCCCTGACGCAGGCCTCGAGCTTCTTCTTGAAGGTCCTGGTCTTGAGTCCTCTCAGGACCTCCGCGTTGGCACGTTCGGCATGACCATTGCTCCTGGGGTGTGCTACTAAAGCATAGCATACCTGCGTTCCAAGGTTAGAACAATACGTTTTGAAGAGATTGCTAGTGAACTGCGAGCCGTTGTCGGTGATGATGCGATTGGGGACCCCGAATCGGCTCAAGAGGCCCTTGATGAACTTGACCGCAGATCCGGCCGGGATGGTGCGGACAGCTTCCACCTCCGCCCACTTGGTGAACTTGTCGATGGTGACGTAGAGGTAGTGGTAGCCCCCAGGCGCTCGAGGGAACGGGCCTAAGATATCCAGCCCCCAAACTGCAAATGGCCATGAGAGCGGGATGGTCTGGAGGCCCTGAGCCGGCTGATGGATTTTCTTGGCGTGGAACTGGCAGGCCTCGCAGGATTTCACCAGCTCGGTTGCGTCGTTAAGCACCGTAGGCCAGTAGAACCCGCTGCGAAACGCCTTGCCGATGAGGGTTCGTGAGGACGAGTGGTGCACGCAGTCTCCGCCATGTATGTCAGCTAGCAACTCGTTCCCCTGCTCCCTGGAGATGCATCGTAAGGAAACATCATTTGGTCGCTTTCTGTATAACTCACCATCCTGGATGCAGTATGCCGTAGCCTGTCGAGCCACGCGATCCGCGTCTTTCTCTTTCTCTGGCAGCATCCCTTGCGTCAGGTATTCCTTGAACTCCTTGGTACAACACCCCTCCTGAGGCTCGAGCGCCAGGAGCAGGCGTGCTCCTGAGGCTGGGCCGGAGGCTAGACCTCCGAGGCAGGTGGTTAGGGGAGTTCCTCCCGAGTCGGCACCGGTCCTGAAAGCGGGGGTGTTGCTGAGGGCTTGAAGTGTCGCTCCTCAAAGACGCCAGGCTCCTGGGGTTGCCACTTGGACGCCCTTTTTGTGATGTCGTAGGCCTCCATGTTGGTGCCACGAAGCACGTGCTGCAACTCCAAACACAAGAAATGCTTTTCCATTTTGTGTACCTCCACAAGGTATGCCTCCATGTGCTCGTCCTTCGGCTCGTATACCTTGGTGGAGAAGTTGACGAGAAGCTGCGAGTCGCCCCTGATGGTGAGGTGATACGTCTCCAACGTATCTATAATTTTTGATTGCTCCATGCTTATTATCTACTATTTTGGGCAATATTGGGCTTTATTATCCACTTTTATATTACTTTTGGGACTAACCTATTAACCGGAGGCCCAGCCCAGATTTGCTGTTTTTGCCTATTTCAAGATTTCAAGAAAAGGAATATCAAACGGAGTCAAACGGAACGAAATCAATTGGAGAAGTTATTTTTGGAAGGAAAGCTACGGATGGACTTGGACCCCACGTCAAGGAAGGAACAAGGAAGCCATGAGGGTGGGGCGCACCCACCCCTAGGGCGCACCCCGCCTCGTGGGGCCCTCGTGGCCTCCCGACGTGCTTCTTCCGCCTATATAACTCCACGCACCTAAAACTTCCGAACAAAGATTAGATCGAGTTCGCTTGCTGCAAAACCTCCAGAGCCACCAAATACCAATCGGGACCCTGTTCCGGCACCCTGCCAGAGGGGGGAACCCTCACCTGTGGCCATCTTCATCATCCCGGCGCTCTCCATGACGAGGAGGGAGTAGTTCACCCTCGAGGCTGAGGGTATGTACCAGTAGCTATGTGTTTGATCTCTCTCTCTCTCTCTCTCTCTCTCTCTCTCTCTCTCTCTCGTGTTCATAATTTGGCACATCTTGATGTATCGCGAGCTTTGCTATTATAGTTGGATCTTATGTTTCTTCTCCCCCTCTACTCTCTTGTAATGAATTGAGCTTTCCCCTTGAAGTAATCTTATCGGATTGAGTCTTTAAAGATTTGAGAACATTTGATGTATGTCTTGCCGTGCGTATCTGTGGTGACAATGGGATATCACGTGATTCACTTGATGTATGTTTTGGTGATTAACTTGCGGGTTCCGCCCATGAACCTATGCACAGGGGTTGGCACACGTTTTCGTCGTGATTCTCTGGTAGAAACTTTAGGGAACTCTTTGAGGTTCTATGTGTTGGTTGAATAGATGAATCTGAGATTGTGTGATGCATATCGTATAATCATACCCACAGATACTTGAGGTGACATTGGAGTATCTAGGTGACATTAGGGTTTTGGTTGATTTGTGTCTTAAGGTGTTATTCTAGTACGAACTCTAGGGCTGTTTGTGACACTTATAGGAATAGCCCAACAGTTTGATTGGAAAGAATAACTTTGAGGTGGTTTTGTACCCTACCATAATCTCTTCGTTTGTTCTCCGCTATTAGTGACTTTGGAGTGACTCTTTGTTGCATGTTGAGGGATAGTTATGTGATCCAACTATGTTATTATTGTTGAGAGAACTTGCACTAGTGAAAGTATGAACCCTAGGCCTTGTTTCCTAGCATTGCAATACCGTTTACACTCACTTTTACCACTTGTTACCTTGCTGTTTTTATATTTTCAGATTACAAAAACCTATATCTACCATCCATATTGCACTTGTATCACCATCTCTTCGCCGAACTAGTGCACCTATACAATTTACCATTGTATTGGGTGTGTTGGGGACACAAGAGACTCTTTGTTATTTGGTTGCAGGGTTGCTTGAGAGAGACCATCTTCATCCTACGCCTCCTACGGATTGATAAACCTAAGGACATCCACTTGAGGGAAATTTGCTACTGTCCTACAAACCTGTGCACTTGCAGGCCCAACAACGTCTACAAGGAGAAGGTTGCGTAGTAGACATCAAGCTCTTTTCTGGCGCCGTTGCCGGGGAGGTGAGTGCTTGAAGGTATATCTTTAGATCTTGCAATCGGATATTTTTGTTTCGTGTTTTATCACTAGTTTAGTTTATAAAAGAAAACTACAAAAAAAATGGAATTGAGTTTGTCTCATACGCTTCATCTTTTTAATATCTTTCGTGAGTATGATGGAAAGGAAAATTGTGCCAAAGTGCTAGAAGAAGAATTACATAGAATGCTTGGTATAAAATATGTGAATGATGAGCATGATTGCAATGTTGTTAGTACGAATTCTTTGAATATCCATGATGCTAATGATATGCAAAGCCACAAGCTTGGGGAAGCTATGTTTGATGAAGATGATATTTTTCCCCCAATCTTTGATGAGCAAATTTACTATGATGAAAGCATGCCTCCTATCTATGATGATTATTGTAATGACACATATGCTTTGAATAATAATGATAACCATGAAACTTTTCATCTTGATCTTAATTTTCAATCACATGATAGTTATTTTGTTGAGTTTGCTCCCACTATTATTCATGAGAAGAATTTTGCTTGTGTGGAGAGTAGTAAATTTTCTACGCAAGTAGATCATGAAAAGAATGATTTATGTAGTGGTTATATTGTTGAATTCATTCGTTATACTACTGAAAATTATTATGAGGGAGGAATATATGCTTGTAGGAATTGCAATAATATCAAGTTTCCTCTCTATGTGCTTAAAGTTTTGAAGTTATGCTTGTTTTACCTTCCTATGCAAGTTGATTCTTGTTCCCATAAGTTGTTTTCTCACAAAATCCCTATGCATATTAAGTGGGTTAGACTTAAATGTGCTAGTCATATTCTTCATGATGCTCTCTTTATGTTTCAATTCTTATCTTTTATGTGAGCATCATTGAAATCATCATGCCTAGCTAGGGGCGTTAAACGATAGCGCTTGTTGGGAGGCAACCCAATTTTATTTTAGTTTCTTGCTTTTTGGTTCTGTTTAGGAATAAATAATCCATCTATCTTCTGTTTAGATGTGATTTTTTGTTTTATTTAGTGTTTGTGCCAAGTAGAACCTTTGGGAAGACTTGGGTGAAATCTTTATGATCATGCTGTAAAAAACAGAAACTTTAGCGCTCACGAGATTAGATAGAACTTTTTACTGGAGAGTGCTATTTAGTTGATTCTTTTTGCAGATGATTACTAGACAAATCCCTCAGGTCCACCAATTTATTTTAGAATTTTTGGAGTTCCAGAAGTTTGCGTTAGTTACAGATTACTACATAATGTTCTGTTTTTGACAGATTCTGTTTTCATTGTGTTGTTTGCTTATTTTGATGAATCTATGGCTAGTAAAATAGTTTATAAACCATATAGAAGTTGTAATACAGTATATTTAACACCAATATAAATAAAGAATGAGTTCATTACAGTAACTTGAAGTGGTGTTTTGTTTTATTTCGCTAACGGAGCTCACAAGTTTTCCGTTAAGTTTTGCGTTGTGAAGTTTTCAAGTTTTGGGTAAAGATTCGATGGACTATGGAATAAGGAGTGGAAAGAGCCTAAGCTTGGGGATGCCCAAGGCACCCCAAGGTAATATTCAAGGATAACCAAGCGTCTAAGCTTGTGGATGCCCCGGAAGGCATCCCCTCTTTCGTCTTCGTTCATCGGTAACTTTACTTGGAGCTATATTTTTATTCACCACATGATATGTGTTTTGCTTGAAGCGTCATTTTATTTTCTTTATATTTGCTTGGTGTTTGAATAAAATACCAAGATCTGAAATTATTAAATGGAAGAGTCTTCACATAGTTGCATAATTATTCGACTACTCATTGATCTTCACTTATATCTTTTGGAGTAGTTTGTCGTTTGCTCCAGTGCTTCACTTATATCTTTTAGAGCACGGTGGTGGTTTTATTTTGAAGAAATAGATGCACTCTCATGCTTCACTTATATTATTTTGAGAGTCTTAAATAGCATGGTAATGCGCTTAATCCTAATATGCTAGGTATTCAAGAATAGTGAAAACTTTCTTATGAGTGTGTTGAATACTAAGAGAAGTTTGATGCTTGATGATTGTTTTGAGATATGGAGGTAGTGATATTAAAGTCGTGCTAGTTGAGTAGTTGTGAATTTGAGAAATACTTGTGTTGAAGTTTGCAAGTCCCGTAGCATGCACATATGGTAAACGTTATGTAACAAAATTGAAACATGAGATGTTCTTTGATTGTCCTCCTTATAAGTGGCGGTCGGGGACGAGCGACGGTCTTTTCCTACCAATTTATCCCCCTATGAGCATGCGTGTAGTGCATTGGTTTTGATGGCTTGTAGATTTTTGCAATAAGTATGTGAGTTCTTTATGACTAATTTTGAGTCCATGGATTATACGCACTCTCACCCTTCCATCATTGCTAGCCTCTTCGGTACCGTGCATTGCCCTTTCTCACATTGAGAGTTGGTGCAAAATTCGCAGGTGCATCCAAACCCCGTGATATGATACGCTCTTTCACACATAAACCTCCTTATATCTTCATCAAAACAGCCACCATACCTACCTATTATGGAATTTCCATAGCCATTCCGAGATATATTGCCATGCAACTTTCCACCATACCGTTCATCATGACACATTCATCATTGTCATATTGTTTAGCATGATCATGTAGTTGACATAGTATTTGTGGCAAAGCCACCGTTGATAATTCTTTCATACATGTCACTCTTGATTCATTGCGTATCCCGGTACACCGCCGGAGACATTTATATAGAGTCATATTATGTTCTAGTATCGAGTTGTAATCATTGAGTTGTAAATAAATAGAAGTGTGACGATCATCATTTAATAGAGCATTGTCCCAAAAAAAGAGAAAGGCCAAAAGAAAAAAAAGAAGGCCCAAAAAAAGAGAAATAAAAAGGGGCAATGTTACCATCTCTTTTCCACACTTGTGCTTCAAAGTAGCACCATGTTCTTCATATAGCGAGTCTCATATATTGTGCCTCAAAGTAGCACCATGTTTTTCATATAGAGAGTTTCATATGTTGTCACATTCATATACTAGTGGGAATTTTTTATTATAGAACTTGGCTTGTATATTCCAACGACGGGCCTCCTCAAGTGCCCTAGGTCTTCGTGAGCAAGCAAGTTGGATGCACACCCACTTAGTTTCTTTTGTTGAGCTTTTATACATTTATAGCTCCAGTGCATCCGTTGCATGGCAATCCCTACTCCTTGCATTAACATAAATCGATAGGCATTTCCATAGCTCATTGATTAGCCTCGTTGATGTGAGACTTTCTCCTTTTTTGTCTTCTCCACATAACCCCCATCATAATATTCTATTCCACCCATAGTGCTATATCCATGGCTCGCGCTCATGTATTGCGTGAAGGTTTATAAGTTTGAGATTACTAGAGTATGAAACAATTGCTTGGCTTGTCATCGGGGTTGTGCATGATGAGAGCATTCTTGTGTGACGAAAATGGAGCATGACTAAACTATATGATTTTGCAGGGATGAACTTTCTTTGGCCATGTTATTTTGAGAAGACATAGTTGCTTAGTTAGTATGCTTGAAGTATTATTATTTTTATGTCAATATTAAATTTTGTCGTGAATCTTTTGGATCTGAATATTCATATCACAATTAAGAAGAATTACAATGAAATTATGCCAAATAGCATTCCACATCCAAAATTATCTTTTTTATGATTTACCTACTCGAGGACGAGCAGGAATTAAGCTTGGGGATGCTTGATACGTCTCCAACGTATCTATAATTTTTGATTGCTCCATGCTATATTATCTACTGTTATGGGCAATATTGGGCTTTATTATCCACTTTTATATTACTTTTAGGACTAACCTATTAACCGGAGGCCCAGCCCAGATTTGCTGTTTTTTGCCTATTTCAATATTTCGAAGAAAAGGAATATCAAACGGAGTCAAAACGGAACGAAATCAACTGGAGAAGTTATTTTTGGAAGGAAAGCTACCGGATGGACTTGGACCACACGTCAAGGAAGGAACGAGGAAGCCACAAGGGTGGGGGGCGCGCCCACCCCCCTAGGGTGCGCCCCCTGCCTCGTGGGGCCCTCGTGGCTCCCCTGGCATGCTTCTTCCGCCTATATAACTCCACGTACCCTAAAACTTCCAGAACGGAGATTAGATCGGGAGTTCCACCGCCGCAAAACCTCCAGAGCCACCAAAAACCAATCGGGACCCTGTTCCGGTACCCTGCTGGAGGGGGGAACCCTCACCTGTGGCCATCTTCATCATCCCGGCGCTCTCCATGACGAGGAGGGAGTAGTTCACCCTCGGGGCTGAGGGTATGTACCAGTAGCTATGTGTTTAATCTCTCTCTCTCTCTCGTGTTCATGATTTGGCACGATCTTGATGTATCGTGAGCTTTGCTATTATAGTTGGATCTTATGTTTCTTCTCCCCCTCTACTCTCTTGTACTGAATTGAGCTTTCCCCTTGAAGTAATCTTATTGGATTGAGTCTTTAAAGATTTGAGAAGACTTGATGAATGTCATGTCGTGTGTATCTGTGGTGACAATGGGATATCACGTGATTCACTTGATGTATGTTTTTGTGATCAACTTGCGGGTTCCGCCCATGAACCTATGCATAGGGGTTGGCACACATTTTCGTCGTGATTCTCCCTGTAGAAACTTTAGGGCACTCTTTGAGGTTCTATGTGTTGGTTGAATAGATGAATCTGAGATTGTGTGATGCATATCGTATAATCATACCAACGGATACTTGTGGTGACATTGGAGTATCTAGGTGACATTAGGGTTTTGGTTGATTTGTGTCTTAAGGTGTTATTCTAGTACGAACTCTGGGGCTGTTTGTGACACTTATAAGAATAGCCCAACGGATTGATTGGAAAGAATAACTTTGAGGTGGTTTTGCACCCTACCATAATCTGTTCATTTGTTCTCCGCTATTAGTGACTTTGGAGTGACTCTTTGTTACATGTTGAGGGATAGTTATATGATCCAACTATGTTATTATTATTGAGAGTACTTTCACTAGTGAAAGTATGAACCCTAGGACTTGTTTCCTAGCATTGCAATACCGTTTACACTCACTTTTACCACTTGTTACCTTGCTGTTTTTATATTTTCAGATTACAAAAACCTATATCTACCATCCATATTGCACTTGTATCACCATCTCTTCGCCGAACTAGTGCACCTATACAATTTACCATTGTATTGGGTGTGTTGGGGACACAAGAGACTCTTTGTTATTTGGTTGCAGGGTTGCTTAAGAGATACCATCTTCATCCTATGCCTCCTACGGATTGATAAACCTTAGGTCATCCACTTGAGGGAAATTTGCTACTGTCCTACAAACCTGTGCACTTGCAGGCCCAACAACGTCTACAACGAGAAGGTTGCGTAGTAGACATCATGAGGCGCTTCACCCCGAGGGCCACCGCAGCCTTAAGGCCAGCTATGAGGCCTTCGTACTCCGTGATGTTGTTGGAGACCTTCTCTCCCTGCTAGAAGAAGAGTTGCACGGTGTAGTAGAGCTTGTCCTAAGTGGGCGAGATGAGCACTGCTCCAGGTCCCGCGCCCTGGCACGCGAATGCGCCGTCGAAATACATAACCCAGCCATCTGGCGCTTCACTTCCCGGCAAGAGGGATCGATCCTCCCCTGCTTCAAGCCACGGGGCGTCTGCCCATTCTGCCATGAAGTTGGCGAGCACGGCTCCCTTGATGACCCTAGTTGTGCTGAACTCCAGCTGGAATGCCTGCAGTTCAATATTCCACTCGGCAACTCTTCCGATAGCGTTGGGGCTCCTGAGTACCCTTTCCAGCGGGTAGGCCGAGGCGACCTTGATTGGGTGACCTAGGAAGTAGTGCCACAATTTGCACGAGGCCACCAGGAGTGCGAGCAAGAGCTTCTGAGGCATGGGGTATCGTGCCCTTGCATCCCGCAATACCGTGCTGACGAAATACACTGGGTGCTCGATGAGGGCGGGCGCATCAATGGAGCTCGAGACCTCAAGAGGTTGAGACACCTCATGCAACAAGGGGTCCTCGTGAACCTTGTCACTAATCTGGTCCTCCATCGGCCCTGCATCTCCATCTTGCTGGGCTTGGTCATCTGCGGGTGCTGTCGTGGCTCTGGCGGGGCTATCCTGGCTCTGTGAATATTCTTGTACTTGTGAATATTCTTTGGCTCCCCTTGTGTAGAATCAATAAATTTGGGTTGAATATTCTACCCTAAAAAACTGTTGCGATCCCCTATACTAGTGGGTTACCAGTGGTCTTGTCCTCGGATTTGCATGGCTGTGGTCCACCATTATAAGAGGAAGAGTGAGTCTCACGGGTCCTGCAACTAGAAGCCAAACTCATACCTTTAAACCTTGCCTCATATTCAAAGACTTGGTTCTGGAGGTCATAGATCTGGCTTTGGAGGAAGTTGATTTGCTCGCCGAAGGTGAAGATGATGTCCTTCATGGGCTTTCCATCCACCTTGAGATCACGGGAGAGGTCTGTGATCATGAGGTGATTGGCGTGGAGTCCACACTCCACCATCCCCTTGCACCGGAAGACATCTTGCTCCATAGCTTCAAGCCTAGCCTCCACGGTTCCCGTCCCCTTGGGACAGGGCACATCGTGAAGGTGAAGCACCCCCTCATGCATCTCAATGACCTGAGGGTGCTGCACCACCTCCCGCAGATATGGGTTGATGATGTTCTGGAAGAAATTGTCCTTGGAGGAGCTTGAAGCAGCCATGGTAGATGGGATCTGACAGAAAATAGCAAGGGAAAAAGAGAACAGAGGATTTTCTCCGCGATACGTGGTTAACAGGTTCGGGAAGTATATTTTTTTTATCTTGCAGGACAAGTACGTGGAAGAAAAGCGGAGTACGAAAGGTGTCCCAGGTGGGCACAACCCACCTGGGTGCGCCAGGCAAGCCTGGCGTGCCCTGGTATCTTGTGCCCAGCAGGGGACGCTTCCTGGGAGTTTCTTTATTTCCTAAATTCTAAAATATTCTAAAACTGATAAAAATATTTTTGCAGATTTTTTGTAGTCCGTTTACTTATCGTATCACGTACCTCCTTATTTTCACGATTCTGGAGTGTTCCGGAAGGACTCTTTTATGTGTTCTTCTGGTGTCAAAGTTTGGTAATATTACTTTCAACATTAATAGGCGTACTTGAGATATAATGCTTTATTCATTGTCCATTGACAACCTTCGGGTTAGTACCTTCGGAATTATTCATTTTGATGGCACCAGACCGGTAAACCTCCTCGATGACATATGGGCCTTCCCATTTCGAGAGGAGCTTCCCTGCAGAAAAACTAAAACGAGAGTTGTACAAAAGAACATATTCTCCGACTTAAAACTCACGCTTTAGGATTCTTTTGTCATGCCATCTTTTAACTTTTTCTTTAAATAACTTCGCATTTTCATAAGCTTGGGTTCTCCATTCATCTAATGAGCTTATATCAAATAACCTCGTTTCACCAGCAAGTTTGAAATCATAATTGAGTTCTTTAACTGCCCAAAATGCTTTATGTTCTAACTCAAGAGGCAAATGACAAGCTTTTCCATAAACCATTTTATAAGGAGACATACCCATAGGATTTTTATATGTTGTTCTATAAGCCCAAAGTGCATCATCTAATTTATTAGACCAATTCTTCCTGGACGTATTGATAGTCTTTTGCAAAATTAATTTTATTTCTCTATTGCTAAGTTCAACTTGACCATTAGGCTGAGGATGATAGGGTGATGCAATTCTATGGTTAACGTCATACTTGGCAAGCATTTTACAGAAAGCACCATGAATAAAGTGTGAACCACCATCAGTCATTAAATATCTAGGGACTCCAAACCTTGGGAAAATAACTTCCTTAAGCATTTTAATTAATAGAGGTGTTGTGATCAGCACTACTAGTTGGAATAGCTTCTACCCATTTAGTAGCATAATCAATAGCGACCAAAATATGTGTATCCCCATTACAGGAAGGAAAAGGTCCCATGTAATCAAATACCCAAACAACAAATGGTTCAACAGCAAGTGAATAATTCATAGGCATTTCTTGACGCTTACCGATATTACCTATTCTTTGACATTCATCACAAGATGAGACAAACTTATGGGCATATTTGAAGAGATAGGCCAATAAAATCCAGATTGCAATACCTTGTGAGCAGTTCTATCTCCAGCATGATGCCCTCCATAAGCCTCGGAGTGACATTTCCGTAGGATTTGTCCCTGTTCATGCTCAGGTACACAACGTCTAATAATACCAGCTACTCCTTCTTTATAAAGATGTGGGTCATCCCAAAAGTAATGTCTTAAATCATAGAAGAATTTTTTTATATTGTTGGTATTTTAAGCTAGGTGGCAAATATTTAGCAACAATGTAATTAGCATAGTCAGCACCAAGGAGTATTATTAGCAACATTTATTGCAGCTAACTGTTCATCAGGAAAACTATCATCAGTGGGTAGTGGGTTATCAAGCACATTTTCAAGCCTAGACAAGTTATCAGCTACGTGGTTCTCTGCTCCTTTTCTATCAAAGATATGTAAATCAAATTCTTGTAACTAGAGAACCCAACGAATTAGTCTAGGTTTAGTATCTTTCTTTTCCATAAGATATTTAATAGCAGCATGGTCTGTGTGAACAGTTACTTAGGAATCAACAATATAAGACCTAAATTTATCACAAGCAAACACCACTACTAAAAATTCCTTTTCAGTAGTAGCATAATTTCTTTGAGCACTGTCTAGAGTTTTACTAGCATAATGAATAACATTCAATTTCTTATCAACTCTTTGTCCTAGAATAGCACCAACAGCATAATTACTAGCATCACACATAATTTAAAAAGGCAAGTTCCAATCAGGTGGTTGAACAATAGGTGCAGTAATTATGGCTTTCTTGAGTGTTTCAAAGGCTTCAAGACAATCATCATAAAAAAAACAAAAGGAATATCATTTTGCAAAAGATTAGTAAGAGGCCTAGAAATTTTAGAAAAGTCTTTGATAAATCTCCTATAGAAACCAACATGACCTAGGAAACTACGAATACCTTTGATGTCCTTAGGACATGGCATTTTCTCAATGGCATTAACCTTAGCTTGGTCCACTTCAATACCTCTTTCAGAAATTTTATGACCCAAGACAATGCCTTCATTAACCATAAAGTGGCACTTCTCCCAATTCAAGACAAGATTTGTTAGTTCACATCTCTACAAAACTCGCTCAAGATTGCTTAAACAATCATCAAAAGACTTCCCATAAACATAGAAATCATCCATGAAAACCTCAACAATCTTTTCACAAAAGTCAGAGAATATAGCCATCATGCATCTTTGAAAGGTAGCAGGTGCATTACATAAACCAAAAGGCATACGTCTATAAGCATAGGTTCCAAAAGGACAAGTAAAAGTGGCCTTTTCTTGATCAGGTTGAGAAACAGGTATTTGTGAAAAGCCAGAATATCCATCAAGGAAGCAGAAGTGTGTGTGATTAGATAATCTTTCAAGCATTTGATCAATAAAAGGCAAAGGGTAATGATCTTATCTAGTTGCTTTATTTAATTTTCTAAAATCAGTTACCATTCTATAGCCTGTAACAATTCTTTGTGGAATAAGTTCATTCTTATCATTAGGAACAATAGTTATACCTCCTTTCTTAGGGACACAATGAACACGACTTACCCTTATACTATCAGCTATAGGATAGAGTATACCTGCTTCCAGAAGTTTTAGTATTTCCGTTCTTACCACTTCTTTCATCTTCGTATTTAACCGACGTTGGTGATCAACAACTGGTTTAGCATCAGGTTCCATATTAATTTTGTGCTGACATAGAGTGGGACTAATGCCCTTTAAATCATCAAGAGTATATCCAATGGCAACCCGGTGCTTACTCAGAACTTTCAATAATCTTTCTTCTTCATGTTCTGAAAGGTTAGCACTGATAATAATAGGATATATCTTCTTTTCATCAAGATAAGCATATTTCAAAGTGTCTGGCTATTGTTTTAATTCAAACACAGGATCACCTTTGGGTGGAGGAGGACCTCCAAGAGTTTCAATAGGCAAATTGTGTTTAAGCAGAGGACGTTGTTCAAAGAAAACTTTATATATTTCATTCCTTTCATGCATATGTAAATCATTTTCATGGTCTAGCAAATATTGTCTAAAGGATCAGTAGGTGGCAGAGCAATAGAAGCAAGACCAATTAATTCATCCTTACTAGGCAATTCTTTTTCATGATGATTTCTACTAAACTTGGAAAAATTAACCTCATGAGACTCATCACCAAAGCTAACACCCACAGTTTGTTTATTACAATCTATCTTAGCATTAACTGTGTTCAAGAAAGGTCTACCGAAGATAATGGGACAGAAGTCATCTTGTGGGGAACCAAGAACAAGAAAATCAGTAGGGTATTTTATTTTCCCACACAAGACTTCAACATCTCTAATAATCCCAAATGGTGATATGGTGTCTCTATTAGCAAGTTTAATAGTAACATCTATGTCTTCTAACTCTGCAGGTGCTATGTCTTTCATAATTTCTTGATATAAAGTGTAAGGAATAGCACTCTGATACGTCCATTTTGCATCATGCTTTTATATCGATATTTATTGCGTTATGGGCTGTTATTACATGTTATGTCACAATACTTATGCCTATTCTCTCTTATTTTACAAGGTTTACATAAGGAGGGAGAATGTCGGCAGCTGGAATTCAGGGCTGGAAAAGGAGCAAATATTAGAGACCTATTCTGCACAACTCCAAAAGTCATGAAACTCCACGAAAGTTATTTTTTGAAATAAAAAAAATATTGAGTGGAAGAAGTACGCCAGAGGGGGACCCACTGTAACGCCCTCGATGCGGCTATATCTCCCACGTGTCGAAGCACGACTTAGAGGCATAACCGCATTGAAAGCAATGTCGCAAGTGAGGTAATCTTCACACAACCCATGTAATACATAAGGGAAAGAGATACATAGTTGGCTTACAATCGCCACTTCACACAATACATGAGTAAAACATTACATCATACAGATACAATCAAGGTCCGAGTACGGAACCAAAATAAAAGAAGACTACCCCAAATGCTACACAGATCCTCGATCGTCCCAACTGGCTCCACTCTTGATCAATCAAACGAAACAACACAATGAACAGGATCTTCATCAAGCTCCTCCTTGAGCTCTAAAAGCGCCACCTGCACGGTTTCATCGGCACTGCAAACTGGTTTTGAAGTATCTGTGAGTCACGGGACTCAGCAATCTCACACCCGCGAGATCAAGACTATTTAAGCTTATAGGTAGGACAGAGTAGTGAGGTGGAGCAGCAGCAAGCGACTAGCATATCTGGTGGCTACATTCGCAAAAGAGAGCGAGAAGAGAAGCAAGGTACGGTCGAACAACTATGATCAAGAAGTGATCCTGAAACTACTTACGTCAAACATAACTCCAACACCGTGTTCACTTCCGGACTCGCCGAGAAGAGACCATCACGGTTACACACGCGTTGGTGTATTTTAATTAAGGTCAACTTCGGGTTTTCTACAACCGGACATTAACAAATTCCCATCTGCCTCATAACCGCGGGCACGGCTTTGAAAGATAATACCCGCAGGGTGTCCCAACTTAGCCCATTATAAGCTCTCACGGTCAACGAAGGATATTCCTTCTCCCCGGGAAGACCCGATCAGACTCGGAATCCCGGACTACAAGACATCTCGACAATGGTAGAACAAGACCAGCAAGACCACCCGCTGTGCCGACAAATCCCGATAGGAGCTGCACATATCTCGTTCTCGTGGCACACCGGATAAGCTAAGCGTACATGTACCGACGTAATCCAAGTTGCCAAGGAATGGTCCCAAGACGGTGCTCTATTTTGGACCAACACTGGAGGAGCACCGCCGGGGGTAAAATAAAGATGACCCTTGAGTCTGCAGAACCCAAGGGAAAAAGGCTTAGGTGGCAAATGGTAAAACCAAGGTTGGGCCTTCTTTGGAGGAGTCTTATTCAAAGCGAACTGTCAAGGGGTCCCATAAATCACCCAACCGTGTAAGGAACGCAAAATCAAGGAACATAACACTGGTATGACGGAAACTAGGGCGGCAAGAGTGGAACAAAACACCAGGCATAAGGCCGAGCCTTCCACCCTTTACCAAATATATAGATGCATTAATTAAATAAGAGATATTATGATATCCCAACATGTAAACATGTTCCAACAAGGAACAACATCTCCATGTTCCAACAAGGAACAAACTTCATATTCACCTGCAACTAACAACGCTATAAGAGGGGCTGCGTAAAACGGTAACATAGCCAAACAACAGTTTGCTAGGAAAGGATGGTTAGAGGCTTGACATGGCAATGTGGGTGGCATGATTTAGCAAGTGGTAGGTAACGCAGCATAGGCATAGCAAAAGAGCGAGCATCTAGCAAGCAAAGATAGAAGTGATTTCGAGGGTATGGTCATCTTGCCTGAGATCCCGCAAGGAATAAGAACGAGTCCATGAAGAAGGCAAACGGACGAAGTCGAACGAATCCTCACAACTCCGGAACGAAACCGAAGCTAACGAGAGAAGCAACCCGGAAAGAAGCAAACAACATAGTAAACAACCATCACACACACATGGCATGATGCACAACCATGTATGATGCATGTCCGGTTTAAATAGCATGGCATGGCAATATGCACAAACAAAAACTACAAGTTAAATGGAGCTCAATATGCAACGAGTTGCATATTGACAAAACACCACATCAATTATTTAGTTCACTCCCGATTAGGTACTCAACAATATTAAATATTGGTTAACATGGCAAGAGGTGAAGCATAACAAAACTATACCATCTAAACAATTTAAATGGGGCCGGATATAACAAACAACAAATCCAGTAAATCCCCATATGCATTTAGCAAATTAATGGAAACAACAAATATAAACATTTTAAATGTTGTTATCATGATGCGGATGACATGTGCAAGTTTTAAGCAATTTTATGAAAATGTTGACATGAGCAAGATACGAGGTATTTGTCGCTATGGCAGAAGGAAAAGGGTGCCACGGCGACGAATCCGAAAATGATGCCACGGCAACATATCGGTTCCGGTCGCTCATGGAGATACCGGTGCAAAAGGGAGCGTGCGGATATGCGGAACATGCTAGATATGGTGGGGTGCTCCCGACTACCGGGTTCCCACGGGTCGGTGGCATGACAAAAGAGAGGCATCGCAAGCGACAGTTCGATCACGGTGCAAACACGATCATCTCATACAACAGACAAGTATTCGGTCCACGGGTGATCATCTCGGGATTATACCTTCGAAGCGTGCATTTCGGAGCGGGTCGACTTTGGTGCAATGTAGAGGAAGTAGACGTTCTCGCAGCGGTCGTCGTGGGAAGTAGTTGTTCACGTGGTGACGGTAGTGGTACATCTCGTAGTGGAAGTAGTTGTTCATGTCCCGTGGATGTTCGGGGTCCACGGGGTCTTCGAGGGTCGAGGATAGTGGTACACACGTCATCGGGGTACTTGTCGGATCCGAGAGGTACTTGGCGAAAAGCATGTCGACGGTAGTTGTACTCATATTGTCATGGTACTTGGCGATATCCGAGACGGTCTTGCGTATCCGAAGGGGTACTGGCAGTTTGTGTAGTCGATCTTGTCGATCCAACACGAAGCAACACAGGGAGCCTCGGGGCGGCGCCAAATCTGGGCAGAATTTGTCAGATCCGTCTCGAAGGAGGACGGGGTTGACGTGGCGGTGCGGATCTGGCAGGAAGGAGGTCGCACGAGGGACGGGGAGGTCGCTGCAGCAGCTTGTCGGGGCGGCGGGAGGAGGCGCTCGGGAGCCGAAGACGGCGGCCGGGCCTGGCGGCAGAGGCAGGAGGTTGGCATCACGCGGCGACAGGGATGGAGAAGGCGCGTTGGCTGAGGGGTCGAGCTCAAGAAGGAGGACGAGCGTTGCAGGCTCGCGAAGACCATGGCAACGCCGTTGAAGGCGGGCGTGATCTGGGAGCACCCCAGCCGGAGGATGAGGCAGGGGCACACCCAGGCGACGGGGATGGAAAGCGCCGGTGGAGGTAGCAAGCCGGCGAGGGGACCGGGTGCAGGGAGCTCCACTCCCTGGCTTGATGCGGAGGAGGCGACGGTGCAGGCCTGCGGGGCTCCGGCGGGAGTATTGAGGCGCAGGGGCGAAGGCGTGGCCATGGACGACGGTGAGGTAGGTCGAGGGCGGCGGCGGTCGCTTGGCGGAGGGAGGAGGCAGTGGCGAGCATCCGGATCGAAGGCGGAGGAGGTCACGGGCAGCCGATCCAGACCGGGTCCGAGCGAAGGGGGGTCGGCCTGGGCGCAGGAGGAGGCAAGATGGCGCTGTGGTGGAGGGGAACTAGCGGGCACACCATTGGGCAGAGGACGGCGCGGGGCTCTGCTCCTCTCTACGTGTCGCAGCGCAGGAGGAGGACGACGGGGAGAGGGGATCGGGCAAAGGGGGCTCGAGCGTTGCGGGTGTGGCGGCAGGCACGGGAACGAGAGGGAGAGATGAGATGCGTGGGGGCTGGGCTAGGGTTAGAGGCGCGGCTGGGCCTGAGAGGTTGGTTGGGTCGGCCCAGGTGGAGAGGAAATGGCCAGAGGCCTGATTGGCTTTAAAAGGAAAAGAAAGGGGTTATTTCCTTTTATATAAAAAAGGGAAGTGTAGATATATTTATTTGGTAAGGCAAATAAATACAAGTTGAGCTTAAAACTGACATGGATCTACTTTGACATATTTCAAAGCATGACAACTTGAACCGGAGCAAATTGGAGAAAGATCAATGTTAGAATATTCGAAAACGAGAGTGGTTTTAAATGCCATTTTGTTTGGGATGATTCCATATGAATGGAATATTTATTGTAGCTCCCTAAAAATATTGAGAGGCTTTAATATGTTATAAAGAGAAATCACAAGTGAATTCCCTCGATTTAAATGGATCAAAGACCCATGCAATTTGTTTGAGTTTTAGTTGGTTTGAGAAATTGATGGCATGATGACATGATGCAATGCAAAAATAAAAAGGGCAGGCACAAATGAAACACACGGCGAAACCCGGAATAGCTGAAAGTCTTCTCGAGCATCGGTCTCGGGGCGTTACAACACTCCACCACTACGAGAGGATCTCGTCCCGAGATCTAGGATGGCACCGGAGAAAAGCGGAAGAGGAAGAGGTAAAACAAAGTTGCTTCTACGACAAACGAGTGAAACCACGAACCTTGAGAGGTTGAAAACTTGAAAGAATAACACAATAGAGTTGAAAGAAATTGAGAGCATTCCAGTAGAAAATAGAAACAAGGAACACCATGTGAACCTTGGGGGTTGCAAAGCTATGAATGACGAGTACAATGGAGAAGAAGGAATTGGAACCACTCTGGTTGAAACGAGATAAGAATGAATAAGAATGATATAATTTTGGCAGCACTCCGACTATAAATGGAAGGAATTGAACATGAACTTGAAAAGATGGGATGATACTTGATGAAATCAACAACACACTGCCTCCGGAACTATTGAAAGAATGGCACAAGGGGTAAGAAGGATTTCAGACAGCACTTAGGTTGAAAAGAGAGGCAAAACTTGATATATGAAAGAACTTGAGCAGAGGACATAACACTCCTGTTAAACGGATAAGCAAGGAAAAGAACATGATCTTGACAAAACAAGATGATGGGTCGAAGAGAGCAACATCACAATGCCTTCGGAACGAAAGAATAGAATCTAGATTGTTGGGATAAAGGGACGGAGAAGAAAATGACAACTTCTACCACAAATGAATTTGGAAGAAACGTCCTTACGAGGAAGGCTAGAACGGAGTTGTTGAAAAACAACAACGAAAAGAATAAGCTTGTATTGGGCTTATGGAAACATCTCAACACTTGAGGTGAAATTCTGCCACTAACGAAAAACAATTGCTTGTTTAAGATCAAAGAAAAGATGAAAAACTTCTTTCGCCGAGAGGATAGAGAGATAACATGGATCATTGATAAGCACCACAATAGGAACATTCCTTAGGGAAGGCTTTAGGTGAAATCAATATGACCCAAGATAACTCCGACAAAGGGATTGATGGATTTAAAATACCTCATTCTTGACAACAATATGAATCATGAAACATGAAGGAAATTGTCAAGAGTGACATAACACCACCTCAAAAGATAGGGTCGAAATAATTGCACTTCGGAATGCAAGATGAAGAATGCTTGAACTCCTCAAAACAAAACATGTGTTGAGCACCATGTTTATTTTTGAGTATAGCTTGGCGGGTCATAACTTCGAGAGAAATCTTGAAGAACAATTGAAGAATGAAAAGAATCCTTGATGAACCACCATGTAGAGCCTCCATGATTAAGATAAACCAATATAAATTGATGACAAGCAACGGATTAGGCATACTACTTATTTCTCGTAGAAAGGATTAAGATAGATATAGCGTAAACTTGGGAAGGTCTTCCACGAACCACCGGTAGGATTGGAAAGAACGAATGGATCTATATGATAACGAAGGAAGATAACTCTTGAACAACCCACCGTAAGAATTAAAAAAACGAACAAAGAAAAGATAGCGAAACCTTGGGAAGAATTAGAAAATGAACGAAGATACTTGAGAGAATTTAGATACATGAGAACGGAGAGATCATGAACTGATTAGTGAATACTTGAATGATGCACCGGTAAGATTTGGGGAACAAGAGCTGAAAGCCGGAATGAATAATTCTGAGATGATGGGCTCAGAAGAATCAAACTGAAAAGACTCCTAAATTGCTCCGGATGGGTGAAAAGAATTCTCACAATAGAAAACAACTATGAGAGGGCGGCATCAAACTAGAACCATGAATCTTGAAGAGAATGGAGAAAGATTTAAGAGAAACTCTTCTTCGGTCTTCAAAATTCGAGAATGACGACGAGAAACGCCACCATGAATTGTTGAGATACTCCGGGATGAAAATTAGAAAGGTTGAGCTAACAATGAAAATAATTTGAAAGATCTTGGAGAAAGCCATGACTGATGATAATTCATTCTTATGTCAAACTTCGAAAAGAATTTGGGAATAGCTCCGGGAAAATTAGAAGAGTCAGGTAAGATCCTGGGAAAAGACCTGTGGGTTAGGGCCCACTCAAAAGAACCACCGTTGAACGATCGCTTGAAAGGGAGGTTGCACCGGTTGATTTAAATGGCTTGAATGAGATAACAATCTCGAAATAACTTGAACGGATTAAGAATGGAAACACGAATCTTCTGAGATATCTTCATCATTCCGGAACAAATGAATAGCGAGAGGTGAATGATTAATTGGTGCATCGGAATGGGAAAGCATTGTGAAAAGAGGAAAAGGGATAAGATCAACACCGAAATCTTGAACTAAATCCACCGGAGAAGAAAATTAGAACGGAACAATGATAAGGTTGAAGCTTCCTTAGCGTCTTCATGAGAAATCACCGGATAAAACATTAAAGGAAAAGAATGAAGAAACTTCACTCAATAAAATGGATACTTGATTAAGAAATATGAGTCCTTGAAGAAAAAGGGTGGGAGGGCGGGATAACAAAGGCAACTTGGGCAGATGGAATGGATACCGTTGAGAAAACTTAGAATTGATCTCGCGAATGTTGAAATGATCGGATCCACTTGAACAGAAGCACGTCGGTTGGAAAGGAATTAACATGGCAACCTCGATGATCAAGAAGGATTAGTATTCACATAGCAATATGAGAACACCGCTTAGAATAAGGTATGGAATCAACACTTGGCATTGAAGCAACTCGAATACCACAAAAACAAAACAAAAACAAAGGAGTGGCTTGCAGAATAAGCCGGAACAAACATATGATAGATCCCATATCGTATCATGTGTCTGTTGGAAAGATATCCTACGAGATACTTGAATTCCACTTATAAACTCGAAACTTTCTGGTTATGCAATCAGGTGTTGGGGATACAGGGACACAAAATATATCACCCAAACTAACAATACCTAGATCCAATTGTATCCATCCTTCAACACATAACCAAGAAAACTCCGAAATCGTTTACCTCGACCTTGAAAAGCATCCGTTATACGAGTCATGGCAATACTCCCGAACTCGCCCAAAGATCTTTGGGTTATCGGGTTATCTCACCAACAACTGTCATGAAGAGATTTTCGATGTCGGCAAAGCTCAGTATTCCGAACTGCAACGATAAAATTGTGACGACAACACCTCGGAGCTCAACTCCCCGGGACACTGCCACAACCCCTAAATGTCAGGAGGCACCAAGAACAATGTTCTCGTCACAAAACCATCGAAACGATTCCAAGATACCCGTGTGATCCTAAAAAAAATTTAGTAAAATTTGAGGAGAGAAGAGTCAAAACTTCTACGTCAGGAGGCCTCACCAGAGCGACGAAGGGACTGAGGAGTAAAAAGAATCCTACTCTCCGATATATATAATCCTAAGACTCAAAACATTTTTGTTCTAGACTCAACAACGCCAGCAAACAATCAAGCAGGGGGCTCCTAAGTCGAGGATAGCTCTGATTACCAACTTGTAACGCCCTCGATGCGGCTATATCTCCCACGTGTCGAAGCACGACTTAGAGGCATAACCGCATCGAAAGCAATGTCACAAGTGAGGTAATCTTCACACAACCCATGTAATACATAAGGGAAAGAGATACATAGTTGGCTTACAATCGCCACTTCACACAATACATGAGTAAAACATTACATCATACAGATACAATCAAGGTCTGACTACGGAACCAAAATAAAAGAAAACTACCCCAAATGCTACACAGATCCCCGATCGTCCCAACTGGGCTCCACTACTGATCAACTGAAACGAAACAACACAATGAACAGGATCTTCATCAAGCTCCTCCTTGAGCTCGGGTGCGTCACCTGCATGGTTTCATCGGCACCTGCAAACTGGTTTTGGAAGTATCTGTGAGTCACGGGGACTCAGCAATCTCACACCCGCGAGATCAAGACTATTTAAGCTTATAGGTAGGACAGAGTAGTGAGGTGGAGCAGCAGCAAGCGATTAGCATATCTGGTGGCTACATTCGCAAAAGAGAGCGAGAAGAGAAGCAAGGTACGGTCGAGCAACTATGATCAAGAAGTGATCCTGAAACTACTTACGTCAAACATAACTCCAACACCGTGTTCACTTCCCGGACTCCGCCGAGAAGAGACCATCACGGTTACACACGCCGTTGGTGTATTTTAATTAAGGTCAACTTCGGGTTTTCTACAACCGGACATTAACAAATTCCCATCTGCCTCATAACCGCTGGCACGGCTTTGAAAGATAATACCCTGCAGGGTGTCCCAACTTAGCCCATTATATGCTCTCACGGTCAACGAAGGATATTCCTTCTCCCGGAAGACCCGATCGACTCGAATCCCGGACTACAAGACATCTCGACAATGGTAAAACAAGACCAGCAAGACCACCCATTGTGCCGACAAATCCCGATAGGAGCTGCACATATCTCATTCTCGTGGCACACCGGATAAGCTAAGCGTACAGGTACCGACGTAATCCAAGTTGCCAAGGAATGGTCCCGCACAGTGCTCTAGTTTGGACCAACACTCGGAGGAGCACTGGCCCGGGGGGTAAAATAAAGATGACCCTTGAGTCTGCAGAACCCAAGGAAAAAGGCTTAGGTGGCAAATGGTAAAACCAAGGTTGGGCCTTCTTTGGAGGAGTCTTATTCAAAGCGAACTGTCAAGGGGTCCCATAAATCACCCAACCGTAAGGAACGCAAAATCAAGGAACATAACACCGGTATGACGGAAACTAGGGCGGCAAGAGTGGAACAAACACCAGGCATAAGGCCGAGCCTTCCACCCTTTACCAAATATATAGATGCATTAATTAAATAAGAGATATTGTGATATCCCAACATGTAAACATGTTCCAACAAGGAACAACATCTCCATGTTCCAACAAGGAACAAACTTCATCTTCACCTGCAACTAACAACGCTATAAGAGGGGTTGCGCAAAACGGTAACATAGTCAAACAACGGTTTGCTAGGAAAGGATGGTTAGAGGCTTGACATGGCAATGTGGGTGGCATGATTTAGCAAGTGGTAGGTAACGCAGCATAGGCATAGCAAAAGAGCGAGCATCTAGCAAGCAAAGATAGAAGTGATTTCGAGGGTATGGTCATCTTGCACGAGATCCCCAAGGAAGAAGAACGAGTCCATGAAGAAGACAAGCGGACGAAGTCGAACGAATCCTCACAACTCTGGAACGAAACCGAAGCTAACGAGAGAAGCAACCCGGAAAGAAGCAAACAACATAGTAAACAACCATCACATACACATGGCATGATGCACAACCATGTATGATGCATGTCCGGTTTAAATAGCATGGCATGGCAATATGCACAAACAAAAACTACAAGTTAAATGGAACTCAATATGCAACGAGTTGCATATTGACAAAACACCACATCAATTATTTAGTTCACTCCCGATTAGGTACTCAACAATATTAAATATTGGTTAACATGGCAAGAGGTGAAGCATAACAAAACTATACCATCTAAACAATTTAAATGGGGCCGGATATAACAAACAACAAATCCGGTAAATCCCCATATGCATTTAGCAAATTAATGGAAACAACAAATATAAAAATTTTAAATGTTGTTATCATGATGCGGATGACATGTGCAAGTTTTAAGCAATTTTATGAAAATGTTGACATGAGCAAGATACGAGGCATTTGTCGCTATGGCAGAAGGAAAAGGGTGCCACGGCGACGAATCCGAAAATGATGCCACGGCAACATATCGGTTCCGGTAGCTCATGGAGATACCGGTGCAAAAGGGAGCGTGCGGATATGCGGAACATGCTAGATATGGTGGGGTGCTCCCGACTACCGGGTTCCCACGGGTCGGTGGCATGACAAAAGAGGGGCATCGCAAGCGAAAGTTCGATCACGGTGCAAACACGATCATCTCATACAACAGACAAGCATTCAGTCCACGGGTGATCATCTCGGGATTATACCTTCGAAGCGTGCATTTCGGAGCGGGTCGAGTTTGGTGCAATGTAGAGGAAGTAGACGTTCTCGCAGCGGTCGTCGTGGGAAGTAGTTGTTCACGTGGCGACGGTAGTGGTACATCTCATAGTGGAAGTAGTTGTTCATGTCCCGTGGATGTTCGGGGTCCATGGGGTCTTCGAGGGTCGGGGATAGTGGTACAAACGTCATCGGGGTACTTATCGGATCCGAGAGGTACTTGGCGAAAAGCATGTCGACGGTAGTTGTACTCATATTGTCATGGTACTTGGCGATATCCGAGACGGTCTTGCGTATCCGAAGGGGTACTGGCAGTTTGTGTAATCGATCTTGTCGATCCAACACGAAGCAACACAGGGAGCCTCGGGGCGGCACCAGATCTGGGCAGAATTTGTCAGATCCGTCTCGAAGGAGGACGGGGTTGACGTGGCGGTGCGGATCTGGCGGGAAGGAGGTCGCACGAGGGACGGGGAGGTCGCTGCAGCAGCTTGTCGAGGCGGCGGGAGGAGGCGCTCGGGAGCCGAAGACGGCGGCTGGGCCTGGCGGCAGAGGCAGGAGGTTGGCATCACGCGGCGACGGGGATGGAGAAGGCGCGTTGGACGAGGGGTCGAGCTCAAGAAGGAGGACGAGCATTGCAGGCTCGCGAAGACCATGGCGACGCCGTTGACGGCGGGCGTGATCTAGGAGCACCCCAGCCGGAGGATGAGGCAGGGGCACACCCAGGCGACGGGGATGGAAAGCGCCGGTGGAGGCAGCAAGCTGGCGAGGGGACCGGGCGCAGGGAGCTCCACTCCCTGGCTCGATGCGGAGGAGGCGACGGCGCGGGCCTGCGGGGCTCCAGTGGGAGTCTTGAGGTGCAGGGGCGAAGGTGTGGCAATGGACGACGGCGAGGTAGGTCGAGGGCGGCTGCGGTCGCTTGGCGGAGGGAGGAGGCAGTGGCGAGAATCCGATCGAAGGCGGAGGAGGTCATGGGCAGCCGATCCAGACCGGGTCCGGGCGAAGGGGGGTCGGCCTGGGTGCAGGAGGAGGAGGCAAGATGGCGCTGCGGTGGAGGGGAACTATCGGGCACACCATTGGACAGAGGACGTCGCGGGGCTCTGCTCCTCTCTGCGTGTCGCAGCGCAGGAGGAGGACGACGGGGAGAGGGGATCGGGCGAAGGGGGCTCGAGCGTTGCGGGTGTGGCGGCGGGCACGGGAACGAGAGGGATAGATGAGATGCGTGGGGGCTGGGCTAGGGTTAGAGGCGCGGCTGGGCCTGAGAGGTTGGTTGAGTTGGCCCAGGTGGAGAGGAAATGGCCAGAGGCCTGATTGGCGTTAAAAGGAAAAGAAAGGGGTTATTTCCTTCTATATAAAAAGGGAAGTGTAGATATATTTATTTGGTAAGGCAAATAAATACAAGTTGAGCTCAAAACTGACATGGATCTACTTTGACATATTTCAAAGCATGACAACTTGAACCGGAGCAAATTGGAGAAAGATCAAGGTTAGAATATTCGAAAACGAGAGTGGTTTTAAATGCCATTTTGTTTGGGATGATTCCATACGAATGGAATATTTATTGTAGCTCCCTAAAAATATTGAGAGGCTTTAATATGTTATAAAGAGAAATCACAAGTGAATTCCCTCGATTTAAATGGATCAAAGACCCATGCAATTTGTTTGAGTTTTAGTTGGTTTGAGAAATTGATGGCATGATGACATGATGCAATGCAAAAATAAAAAGGGTAGGCACAAATGAAACACACGGCGAAACCCGGAATAGCTGGAAGTCTTCTCGAGCATCGGTCTCGGGGCGTTACACCCACCTGGCCACGAGGGTGGGGGCGCGCCCTACCCCCTAGGGTGCGCCCCCTGCCTTGTGGGCCCCCTGTTGGCTCTTCGGTGGCCATCTTCTGCTATATGAAGTCTTTCGTCAAGGAAAAAATCATAAGAAACCTTTCAGCACGAGACTCCGCCGCCACGAGGCGGAACCTTGGCGGAACCAATCTAGGGCTCCAGCAGAGCTGTTCTGCCGGGGACACTTCCCTCCGGGATGGGGAAATCATCGCCATTGTCATCACCAATGCTCCTCTCATCGGGAGAAGGGCAATCTCCATCAACATCTTCACCAGCACCATCTCCTCTCAAAACCCTAGTTCATCTCTTGTATCCAATTCTTGTCTCCAAGTCAAGGTTAGGTACTAGTAGGTTGCTAGTAGTGTTGATTACTCCTTGTAGTTGATGCTAGTTGGTTTATTTGGTGGAATATCATATGTTCAGATCCTTTATGCATATTAATACCCCTATGATTATGAACATGAATATGCTTTGTGAGTAGTTACGTTTGTTCCTCAGGACATGGGAGAAGTCTTGGTATTAGTAGTCATGTGAATTTGGTATTCGTTCGATATTTTGATGAGAAGTATGTTGTCTATCCTCTAGTGGTGTTATGTGAACATCGACTACATAACACTTCACCATTATTTGGGCCTAGAGGAAGGCATTAGGAAGTAATAAGTAGATGATGGGTTGCTAGAGTGATGAAGCTTAAACCCTAGTTTATGCGTTGTTTCGTAAGGGCTGATTTGGATCCATATGTTTCATGCTATGGTTAGGTTTACCTTAATACTTTTGTTGTAGTTGCGGAAGCTTGCAATAGAGGTTAATCATAAGTGGGATGCTTGTTCAAGTAAGAACAGCACCCAAGCACCGGTCCACCCACATATCAAATTATCAAAGTACCGAACGCGAATCATATGAACGTGATGAGAACTAGCTTGACGATAATTCCCATGTGTCCTCGGGAGCGTTTTCCTTTATATAAGAGTTTGTCCAGGCTTGTCCTTTGCTACAAAAAGGATTGGGCCACCTTGCTGCACATTATTTACTTTTGTTACTTCTTGCTCATTACAAATTATCCTATCACAAAACTATCTATTACCACTTATTTCAGTACTTGTAGAGAATGCCTTGCTGAAAAACGCTTATCATTTCCTTCTGCTCCTCGTTGGGTTCGAAACTCTTACTTATCGAAAGGACTACAATAGATCCCCTATACTTGTGGGTCATCAAGACTCTTTTCTGGCGCCGTTGCCGGGGAGTGAAGCGCCTTTGGTAGGTGGAATTTGGTAAGGAAAAATTTATATAGAGTGCTGAAATTTATTGTCACTTGTTACTAGGGAAAGTAATCCTCTGAGGGGCTTGTTTGGGGTATCTTCTCCCTGACCAGTAGAGCAAAGAGTTGCTCCTCAACCTACTGAACCTACTGAAAATGAAAATGTTCCCTTTGAAGTTCCTTCGGGTATGTTTGAAAAAATGCTAGCTAATCCTTTTGCAGGAGATGGAACAAAGCATCCTGATGAGCACCTAATCTATGTGGATGAAGTTTGTGGATTATTTAAGCTTGCAGGTATACCCGATCATGTTGTTAAGAAGAAGGTCTTCCCTTTATCTTTGGAGGGAGATGCATCGGCATGGTACAGGCTATGTGATGATACGGGGTCATGGAACTATAAACGATTGAAATTGGAATTTCATCAGAAGTATTATCCTATGCATCTTGTTCATCGTGATCGCAATTATATATATAATTTTTGGCCTCGTGAAGGAGAAAGCATCGCTCAAGCTTGGGGGAGGCTTAAATCAATGTTATATTCATGCCCCAATCATGAGCTCCCAAGAGAAATAATTCTTCAAAGTTTTTATGCTCGGCTTTCTGAAAACAATCGCACCATGCTCGATACTTCTTGTGCTGGCTCATTTACGATGAAGACTATTGATTTCAAATGGAATTTATTGGATAGAATTAAACGCAACTCTGAAGATTGGGATATCGACAAAGGTAAGGAGTCAGGTATGACACCTAAGTTTGATTGTGTTAAATCTTTTATGGATACCGATGTTTTCCGTAAATTTAGCACTAAACATGGACTGGACTCTGAGATAGTAGCTTCTTTCTATGAATCTTTTGCTACTTATGTTGATCTCCCCAAGGAGAAGTGGTTTAGATATCATCCTCCCATAGAAGTAAAAGTAGCTGCACCTACTAAAGTTGAAGAAAAGACTGTCACTTATAATGATCCTGTTGTTCCTACTTCTTATGTTGAGAAACCACCTTTCCCTGTTAGAATAAAGGATCATGCTAAAGCTTCAACTGTGGTTCGTAAAAGCAATATTAGAACTTATACACCTCCTGAGCAAATTAAAGTTGAACCTAATATTGCTATTGTTAAAGATCTCTTGGCTGATAATATTGATGGGCATGTTATTTATTTCATGTGAAACTGCTAGAATTGCCAAACCTTGTGCTAAAGATAAACATAGACCTGTGGTAGGCATGCCTGTTATTTCTGTGAAAATAGGAGATCACTGTTATCATGGCTTATGTGATATGGGTACTAGTGCTAGTGTTATACCTCATGACTTATACAAGGAAATTAAGCATGAGATTGCACCTGCTGAGTTAGAAGATATTGATGTTACAATTAAACTTGCCAATAGAGATACTATATCAGCAATGGGAATTGTTAGACATGTTGAAGTCTTGTGTGGGAAAACTAAATATCCTACTGATTTTCTTGTTCTTGGTTCCCCACAAGATAGCTTTTGTCCCATTATTTTTGGTAGACCCTTCTTGAACACTGTCAATGCTAGAATAGACTGTGAAAAGAGTGTTGTTACTATTGGCTTGGGTGATATGTCTCATGAGTTTAATTTCTCTAAATTTAGTAGACAACATCGTGAAGAAGAATTGCCTAGTAAGGATGAAATTATTGGTCTTGCTTCTATTGCCGTACCTCCTAGTGATCCTTTAGAACAATATTTGCTAGACCATGAAAATGATATGTTTATGAATGCAAGAAGGGAAATAGATGAAGTATTCTTTAAACAGGAACCTATCCCGAAACACAATTTTCCTGTTGAAATCCTAGGGGATCCTCCTCGACCCAAGGGTGATCCCGTGTTTGAGCTTAAACCGTTGCCGGATACTCTTAAATATGTTTACCTTGATGAGAAAAAGATATATCCTGTTACTATTAGTGCTAACCTTTCAGAGTATGAAGAAGAAAGATTATTGAAAACTCTGAAGAAGCATCGTGCTGCGATTGGATATACTCTTGATGATCTTAAGGGCATTAGTCCCGCTGTAACATCCCAAAATTCTAAATTTTGGAATGTTATATTAAATAGATAGATTTGATTGATTGTTTGATTGAGTGAAATTCGAAACTTTTGAAAGTTAAATGAGAGGGAATAAAAGGACTTTCCCAAACTTTCATTTTTGCTTTTATGATCTTCGGGAATTCAAATTCTTTTCATCACAAAACCCTCGAGAGAAGATGACATGACTTCTTCCATTTATTTAAATGACAAGGGGTGTTGAAAATATTTGAATTTCATTTGAGAATATTTCCAATTCTGAAACTTTATGCAACTCAATGATTTTCACGGCGAAGGATAAAATGACTTCTTCAAATTATACGAAATATGAGTTGGGAGTTTCAACTAATTAAATTCAAAGTTCTTTTGAATTTATTTTCAATTTGGAGTTATTTGAGTTTTATTCAAATTATTTTTCTCCAAAAATAAAATATATGGAAAATAGGGTAACATGATTCCCTACATCAGAAAAATGGAGAGAAATAAATTTGAATTAATTTTGGTATTTTAAAATGATTTTGTTGGATTTTATTAGAGCGAAGCACTCTTTGCTTTATTTGAATTTTTGTGTATTTTATTTGAAGCTAGAATAATGTTCATCTTGTAGGAAATCTTTTTCTTAAAATTTTGATATATTATATGCCTATATAATATTTCTATTTCTTTTGTTTTTATTTTTTTTGTCTGCATTTTATTTAAAAAAAAAAAAAAAGAGACTCACTATTGGGCGGCCCAGCCTAGCAGCCTGAGCCACGGCCCAGCCAGCCCACCAGCGCCGCTCGTCCCGAGCTCGGGACAGAGTCCCGAGCCGCCGCCGCCATTGCCGCCAGACGCTGCCCGGCCTCCCCGCCGCCGCCTCCACCACCCCTTCTCCACAACACTGTCGCCCCTCCTCTCCTATAAAGGGAGCCACCAGGCCCCCTCTCTCCCTCTCTGCATCTCGCCGAACCGCCGCCAGATCTCACCTCCGCCTTGGAAGCTTGCAGCCGCCACCGCCCTCGTCGCCGCCGCCCGCCGACACCGCCATCGCACCGCCGCCTAACGCTGCCCCTCCCCGTGCTCTCCGCCGTCCTCGACGACCGCCGGAGCCGCCGCCCCGCCTCGCCGGAGTCCGCAGCCCCGCAGGAGAGCTGCCGGCTTTCCGTCGAAGACCGCCGAACCGCCAAGGACCGGTATAAAAACCAACCCTAAATCGGTTTTCTACAGAAAACCTAGATCTGTTTTTTTTTATGTTTAGTTATGTAGTGAGCGTTCACTAGTTAGGCTTCTGGAGCGAACGGTTTTCGTCGGTTTTGTCTCTGTAGCGAACGATTCGTTCGATAGGATTTTTCTTTTTCTTTTAATTTCGGTCAGGGACCCATCCATGAATATTTCTTTTACAGATTAGTCCCTGTTTTTCAAACGACCATAACTTTTTGCTCGTTAGTCGGAATTCAACGAAACCAACACCCACTTCTTCGTTACGATCTCCTCTATACAGTAATCCAACTCAAACATGTTTTTGAAAATTTTAAAATTTGTTTTCAAACAGATTTGTATTTGAACTTCGTTTGATCATAACTTGAGTTTCGTAACTCCGATTTAGTTGATTCTTTTTGCAGATCGAAGCTCTTGACCTAAACTTTCTGATAAGGCCAAATTCATATAATTTTGGTACTGTTAGAAATTGTTTTATGTTGCAAGAGTTATTTGCTGGGTTTTGATGTTTTTCGAAACGTCTTCTTCGTTCTTTCTGATCTTTTGAGTGATTGCTTATGTGTGGTTACTATTGCTTGATTACGATAGATTGACCAGAGTGTGACGAGTAGAACTATCAAGAGTTTTGAGTAAGAATCATCTTCATAAACATTGCAGGCAAGTAACACTTTGATCATATCCCTTTTCATAACCAGTTTTTATGCATTAGATTCAATCCTCAAACATTGCATTGATTAGGATCTAATTAAATTGTGGATTTGGGAAAGTAGTTGAGGTAGTACCTATTACCTGATGTATTATCAAACCCTTGGGAGTTACTTCTATGTTTGTTTATTATGCCATGCTATGCTCGTAGACGTGGATTGGGTTTGAGTGAATATCCATGACAGAGGTGAGATTGATAATTAATGGTTTATCTAAGGTGGCAACTTAAACACACATCTGGGTGGATTGAGGCACCTGGCTATTCCAGGATTTGCCTATCAAGGCACCTGGGTAGACAAGACTTGCCTGTTTTTCTTCGGACCGCCACCCAGGCTCAAAGGGATCATGAGATTATTCATGCTAGAAACTTCCGTATGCAGCCACATGCTACTATGGGCTCTAGCATAGTTGACTAAGTTGTGCAAACTCTTACGGGTGGACTAGCTGATGTAGGGGTTGTAGGTTGGTACGGTCTACCCAAACGTAAGGTGCTAGCGCTTCTTAAAGACTATGTCTCGGTCATCCGTTTCTCAAACACCATGTAGTGTGAGAAATCAAACGGAGGAGATCGAGTCTTGTGGTAAAAGTGCACAAACCTCTGCAGAGTGTATAAACTAATCATGGTTAGCCGTGTCCCCGGTTATGGACATCTTGAGTATCTAGTTCTTGGATTATCATGTTGATCTCATCACGTTACTTAATATAATTTGTTTGGGTTTAATGAGTACTTTTGTGGCGTTGCGGGAGCGGGTCCCTAGACTTGCTCGCTGCTGCCCTGCGGCGTGGCTCGAAGGAGGCCCAGCACGGCCCATCTTCATCAACGCAAGCTCAAGACCCTCGCGAGGGGCCAGGCCTCGCGGGGCGGACGACAAGGAGCTTCCTCAGGCACGGCCTCGTCAGGCTGGCTCATGAGGAGGCGGAGAGTTCAAGGCAGTGTACCTCGCGAGGTGCCCATGATGCAAGCCATGACGACCAAGGGCGCCAGTCGGGCGCCAGCCCGCGCGGTGTCCTCCTTTCCCCTTTGGTGCAAAGGGAGCAAGCGCAGGCGAGAGTATCAAGCAAAGGCATCCATTTCGGTGCAACGAGACCAAGACCAGCCCAACGGCAAGAAGGGAGTCATCATGGAGCCCAAGCCGGCATCATCACCAGAGCCTTTGGCAGGCGAGGACCAACTTTAGTCAGGATAAGTGTACCCGCTGTTCCCCTTCAAAATGGCCAATTGTTGGCGCCCTTCCCGCTCAATATTTTGGAAGAGGCCCAGGACCTTCGCCTATAAATAGGAGTAGCCACCCCCAGGGTAGGGAGAGGGGAGATCTGAATCCTCATCAAGAAACCAGTAGCTAGAGCGACTGAACACCACCTAGCAGTTCATCGCACCCGCCAAGAACAGACCCTCGCGAGGCTGTTCTTCCTTGTATTGTTCCTCATCAGCCCAAGAGGCAATCCACCACACCACAAATTGGAGTAGGGTATTACACCACAATGGTGGCCTGAACCAGTATAAATCTCGTGTCTCTTGTGCTGTTCCGTTTAGTAGTTTAGGTCCCAGCGATTCGGCGAGGTGCGAGACGGTGGAGGGTTGGATCTCCGCGGGCACCCCAGTGTTCGAACCTCAAGGGTCTGCTGGAACCCGAAATCGACATTTGGCGCCCGGTAAAGTGCGCGGAATCGCCTTTCGTCGCCTCGTTCTTCCCGACCACCGCAACCATGTCGACGCCGCCGGGTCTCGCTGAAGCGCCGAGCCGCCCTCGCCTTCCATATCGCCCAGATAGCTCCCGTCGGCGGGCGCCCTCGTCGTTCCCCGTCACCTGCCGTCAATGCCACCACCGGCCCGGCGGGGAACGAGCAGCAAGCATCGTCCCAGCACCCGTCCATGAGGCGGGACGGCCTCACCGCCACGCCTTCGCTCACCCCCGCTGGTTCTTCGTCACGCGCGCCCCGCGCGGCCATGGAGGCCCGAGCTGCACTCATCGCAGCAAACGAGCTCCTGCGCTACCGCCCCGTCGACGACGTCTACGAAGAATGGCTCGACCGAGTCGCCGAGCTCGTCCGTGCTGCAGGAGGCGCCCCCACACCGTCCGTCTCGCTGCACCGCACCCCGCCCCACGCGGGCGATGAAGCTCCCGGGGCGCCTCAGCCGCCTCCTCCTCAAGAAGGCGCCCTGGCCCCAAGGCGCGCGGCCCCTGGGCGGAACCCGCTCCGCATGGCGCCGGTGCGGCAAGGGTAGAGCTGTCGAGAAGTTCCTCGCCCACAAGAAGCTGCCCGAGCGCTCCCCGCTCCAGCACGTCAGGACCCTGCGCTGCCCCCAGCCGCGGCGCAGGAGGCTCGCAAGACCAAGCTCTCGTCGTCGAGGCCCTCGCGCCACGGCGGGCTGCCGCGCCTTCACCTCCGAAGGCGCAGCGCCGCGTGGCCCGCCAAGTTCAAGCCAGACTTGCCCCCGCCACGACGGCACAGCTGACCCTACGGAGTTCCTCCAGCTCTCTGAGCTGGGCATCGAGGCTGCCAACGGGGATGAAAGGGTCATGGCGAACTGGTTCCCCATGGAACTCAAGGATGGAGCCCGCACCTGGCTCCTGAATCTGGCCCCAGGCACGATCTCTTCCTGGGCCCAGATGCGCACCCGCTTCATCGCCAACTTCCAAGGTACTCGCGACCGCCACCGCCGTGGCGACATGCGCCGAATCAGCAGCAGCCGGGAAACCCTGCAAAAGTACATCCAGCGCTTCAACAACGCGCCTCAAGATCCCTGTGGTAACGGAGGAGGCCATCATCTCTGCCTTCTCCGACGGCGTGCGCGACGTCAAGATGAAGGAGGAGCTGGCGATGCATGAAGATCTGTGCACCTCCTTGGAGCTGTTCTGTCGGATTTCGGGTTCCGGCAGACCCTTAAGGTTCGAACTCTGCGGTGCGTGCGGAGATCCAACCCTCCACCGTCTCGTACCTCGCCGAATCGCGGGAACCTGAACTACTAACAGGAACAACACAAGAGACGCAAGATTTATACTGGTTCAGGCCACCATCGTGGTGTAATACCCTACTCCAGTGTGTGGTGTGTGGATTGCCTCTTGGGATGATGAGGAACAGTACAGGGAAGAACAGCCTCGCGAGGGCCTGTTCTTGGTGGGTGTGATGAACTGCTAAGTGGTATCTCGTCGCTCTAGCTTGAGGATCGGGTCTCTCTCTCTCTGGCTTCCGAAAGGCCTGCCCGGGGGGAGAGATCGGATCGGATCGGATCAGATCCTCTACTATGGTGGCTAGCTCTACTTATATAGACGAAGGCCCTGGGCCTCTTCCCAAATATTGAGCGGGAAGGGCGCCAACAATTGGCCATTTTGAAGGGGAACAGCGGGTACACTTATCCTGACTAAAGTTGGTCCTCGCCTGCCAAAGGCTCTGGTGATGATGCCTGCTTGGGCTCCACGATGACTGCATTCCAGCCATTGGGGCTTGATGCTCTTGCCTGCGCTTGCTCCCTTTGCACCAAAGAGGAAAGGAGGACGCTGCGCGGCTGGCGCCCGACTGGCGCCCTTGGTCGTCATGGCTTGCGTCACGGGCACCTCGCGAGGTACCCCGTCTTGAACTCTCCGCCTCCTCATGAGCCAGCCTGACGAGGTTGCGCCTGAGGGTGCTCTTGGTCGTCCGCCCCGCGAGGCTTGGCCCCTCTCGAGGGTCTTGAGTTTGCGTAGATGAAGATGGGCCGTCCTGGGCCTCCTTTGAGCCACGCCGCAGGCCGCAGGCAGGCAAGTCTGGGGACCCCCGTTCCCAGAACGCCGACAGTTGCCCCCGGGGCCACGGCGCGCCCGACCTTCGCCGTGCAGAGAGGCGAAAGGGCAAGTGCGAAGCGTCGTGGGCCCTAACAGCCTGCGGCCTTGGGCGCCGCGTGGCGGTTGATTGGACGTGGGCGCACTGCTCCCCCACGACGCCTTGGTAACCGCCCGGATTCGACAGGTTCCTGCATGCAGAGTTGGGCATGATGGCTGATGATCGTGGAGGCCGACGGTTGGCCTCCGCCCGCTAGGCAAATGAACGGCAGCGTCGCCCTTCGATCTATCCTTCTGCTTCTCCTCTTCCTCGTCTCATCTGGCTGTCATGGCTCCGATCCGCCGGTTCTCCAGGGAAGAAAAGGGGAAGGGTCCTCAAGAGGATCCCGACCCGCTCCCCCCAAAGAAGCGGCTTGCTCTCTGGTGTGAGGGCAGGAGCGCGCGCGAGGAGGGGCCCGTGCCCTGGTGTGTGCGGCCGCCACCAGGGTTTCCTCTTCCCTTGTACGCGCAAATTGGTGGCCCTGAAGGAGGTGATGCCGGGCGCCACGAGCGGCGCCGTCGACGACGCCGGCGGGTCACGAAGGTGTGCGTCTTCCCCCCTGGAGTCCATGCCGAGGGCTCCTGCCGGGAGTTTGTGCTTCGCATCACCGCGCCTCCCAAGTCTTGGATTCGTCTTCCTTCTTTCTTCGCTTCCGTCGTCCGGTAGGGGAGCCCCTGGGACTCTGGCTGCAGCACGCCGGCTGCGGCACCCTCGCGACCGGGGCAGAGGTCGCAGTAGTTGCCCCGGGCGAGGTCTTCAAGACTCGAGGCTGGGACGAGGTCGCCCGGGTCTGCAGGAAGAGGGGCGCCCTTACGATCCACCTGGAGTACGACGGCGCTTCGGTGATGTCCTTCAAGCTTTTCGACGCGGAGGGTCACCGGCTGGAGTGCTGCCCCGGGAGGGGCGGTCGGGGCCCTGCTGCGGTGAGACGGAGGCCGACCGACCACTCCCTTGGCAGCTTCTCAGGCGACGTAGGCGCCGGAGGATCCAGCGACTCCGCCGAGCTCTTCTCGACGCCGGAGACGAGCGACGACAGCTACGAGCCCCCGAGCCTGCGCCGCTCCCGGAGTAGGGTGAGCTCGTCAGGTCATCGCCGCCCCTGATCTGGATGGGGTTGGCCCTGGACCGGGTGGCCCACTGTTGATGATGGCGCCAGCTGCGGTGGTCCCTGTAGATAGGACTCCTTAGGATTCGCGTCTTTTGTTCCTGCGAGGAACCAGGAATGTACCCCGCGGGGGTTTGTAAGATATTTGTAGCTTCGTTTGTCAATATAACCCTTATTGTGAGTCAATGCGGGATGCTCATTCCATTTTAGCGCAGTTTCTTCCTTTCAGACCTCGTGAGGGCTTGATGCTCTGCGCCGACAGGTCCCAGTCCCAAGGCGGCTTCAGCCGTCGCTGGTATGCCAGGTCGCGATGCCGTGGTCAAGGCCAGGAGGTGAGCGGCCCGAGGTCCGGTAAGAGCCTCTGAGTCGCGATGCTCAGGGGGTCCCCCTTGGCGCTCAAGCAGCCATCATTCGGTGAGAAAGGAGAGCGACGTTGCTAACACGGAGTTGCATTGAGTGTGGGGATGGTGTTGTGATGACTAGTGTGTCCAGAGGGTGACTTATCTCGACGGTCAGGACAATGCTTCCTGGTGCGGCGCCAGGTTCGTGCCCTGGCCGGCGAGAGATTGTGTGGCGAGGTTGTTCCGTGCTCCTTGGAGGGACCCTGCAGGTTCACCACAAAAGAAACAAGAGCTCGCCGGGGCGATCGTTAGTCCTGTCGTTAGTTGCTTTGGAGTGGCGCCAGAGGCCTCGCGAGGTGTGTCTGGGCACCCGTGAGCCAGCGCGGGACTCACGAGGCCCTACCTCAAGGCGGGTTGCGCCTGGCTCTGGGCCTTGGCTTCGAGTGTGTTCCTGCAAATTTGGCCAGATGCCGGTGCTCTACGTCTTCGGGTCCCGGCTCTCGGGCTGGTCTCTACCGTCGCTGGCAAGTCAGGTCACGATGCCATGGACAGGACCAGAGGGTGAGGGCTAGAGAGCCGGTAGGAGCCCTGAGTCGCGATGCTCAGGCACCCCCCCTTTAACGTGCAAGCTAGGTTAGATGGCGCAACTCTATGTCCTCAGGTCCCGGCTCTCGGGCTGGTCTCTACCGTCGCTGGCAAGCCAGGTCGCGATGCCATGGACAAGACCAGAGGGTGAGGGCCGGAGAGCCGGGAGGATCCCTGAGTCGCGAAGCTCAGGCACCCCCCCCTTTAACGCGCAAGCTGGGCCAGACGCAGCAACTCTATGTCCTCGGGTCCCGGCTCTCGGGCTGGCCTCAGCCGTCGCTGGCAAGCCAGGTCGCGATGCCATGGACAAGACCAGAGGGTGAGGGCCGAAGAGCCGGTAGGAGCCACGAGTCGCGATGCTCAAGCACCCCCTTTAACGCGCAAGCTGGATTGGATGACGAAAACTCTACGTCCTCGGGTCCCGGCTCTCGGGCTGGTCTTAGCCGTCGCTGGCAAGCCAGGTCGCGATGCCATGGACAAGACCAGAGGGTGAGGGCCGGAGAGCTGGTAGGAGCCTGAGTCACGATGCTCAGGCACCCCCCCCCTTTAACGTGCAAGATTTCGCCACCCAGGAGAAGGCACCAAATAACAAGCATGGTGGAACGAGAGCATAATCCTAAGGAAAACGCATGAAGGATACATGCAGCTGGGATCTGGCACGAGCGGCTTGGGGATGATGCAGCCGAGGGCGCCCCAAGAGGATAAGCTAAAGACATGAAATAAAGGGATACATGCCGCAGGGCGGACCCACGCGCCTGGGAATAATCTGACCTGAAGGCGCTCCCAGCCGAAATAAAACTTAAAGATGTCACTGGTGATGTTGGGAATGAAGGGTTGTTGATGTAGCAGACTCGGTGGGCTGCGGGAGCCGACCCTCACGAGCCCCCTGGCCCAGGGGCCTCGGGAGGCTCGAGGCGCTGGCGGCTCCTCATGGGCCATCTCCATCTCCGCCAGAGACATGGCGTGCGACCTCTTGAGCCTCGGGATGGTCCTCATGAGGCAGCTGGTGCGCAGCAGCTGCGTTTGGCAGCCGTAAGGCATGCGTGCGTGGCTGTGGGGCGGACCTGCATAGCGCCCCACTCGCGAGGGCAGGCGCTCTTGAGATGCGGCTCGGTTGAGCCCTGGTATGTCGATGCAGACGCGCAGCCCACCATCCTCGCCTGGATGGGTGGCCACAGCGGGTAGGCGGCGGCTGCCCCTCATGACCCTTGACTCCTGTAGTTCCTGAATGGCCTTGCTGATGAACTCTTGAGGGTTCTGTCCTCCTGGTCTTGCTCCTGCTTGTGGGAAACGTGGTTCGAAACACGTCTCCACGTGGTGCCCAAGCGCCTCCCTCGAGACCTTGGCGAGGTCGGTGGCCCTCCAGGGGAGAGCCCCCGAGCCCTGCCTGAGGAGGGCGTCGGGCGCGCTTTCCTATGCGATGGAAAGAGGCTCCCCCTGGCCCGGTGTGGACCCGGAGGGGCCTGTCTCTTGAAGAGCCGGGCCGGTCGATGTTTTCTTCTTCTTGGGGGCTGCCTCGGGAGGCATCCTGCTGCTGTGGTCTGGGTCTTCCAGCGACGCGGCCTGAAAAGCTCGCTCCAGGGAGCCCACTGCATCTCTCTCTTCACAGGGCACCGTGATGACCCCGCCGCTTCCTGGCATCTTGAGGATGTTGTAACCATGGTGGGTTACGGCCATGAACTTGGCCAGCGCTGGGTACCCAAGGATGGCGTTATACGGCAGGCAAATGTGGGCGACGTCGAAGTCGATGAGCTCGGTGTGGTAGTTGTCGCGGGCCCCGAAGGTGACAGGAAGGCGGACCTGCCCGATCGGGACCGTGGAGCCGTCGGTGAATCCGGAGAAGGGCTTGGTTGGCTGAAGCTGATTGTAGGGCACTTGAAGATTGTTGAATGTCTCCACGGACAGGACGTTGAGCCCTGCTCCGCCATCGATGAGGGTCTTGGTGACCAGCACGTTGCTGATGATTGGGGAACAAAGCATTGGGAGAACTCCGGCTGTGGCTGCGCACTTGAGCTGATCCGCTGAGCTGAACGTGATGGTGCACGCCGACCACCTGAGAGGGCGCGTGGACTCGAGCTTGGGGAGGACTGCATTCACTTCACGGGCGAACTAATTGAAGATGCGGTGAGAGGCTGGGGCTTGAGCTCCGCCCAGGATGCAGGCGATCACACGCGCTTCCTGGAAGCCCCCAGCCACCTCGTCCTGATGACGGTCTTCGACTCTCCTTGGTGGCGGCGGCAGCGGAGGGAGGCCTGCATTCCCTTGCGGACGATCCTCACGAGGCTGATCCCTCCAGCCCCCCTCGCGAGGTAGGTCTTGCCAGCGGTCCTCATGAGGTTGGTCGCGCCACCCTTGGAGCGGGCCGCGGTCTTCCCAGCGTCCTGCATTCCTTCCTCCTCCTCGGCCGTAGCCCCGGTCGCTGCGCTCAGGGCGTCTGCCAACCCTTCCTTCGCGCATGGCCCGGAGCTCTTGACATTCATTGGTGTTGTGGGTGTGGAGGTCGTGGTACACGCAGTACCGGCTGCCCTTAGAGGACTCGGGCTGATCTCGCCCGCCAGGTCTGGTTCGGCTGCCGGCATGGCAGCCCCTTGCGCTTCACGTCCCTGGCCTTGGACTTCTTCTCTTGGGATCCGGCGGGCAGCTCGAGGAGGGCGCCCTCCTCAGCCCCTGGCGCACTTGGTCGCCAAGTTGAACAGCTCCAGGGAGGTGCACAGATCGTCATTCATCGCCAGCTCCTCCTTCATCTTGACGTCGCGCACGCCGTCGGAGAAGGCAGAGACGATGGCCTCCCCTGTTACCCCGGGGATCTTGAGGCGTGCGTTGTTGAAGCGCTGGATGTACTTTTGCAGGGTTCCCCTGGCTACTGCTTGATCCGGCGCATGTCGCTCACGGCGGGTGGCCAGTTGCGAGTGCCTTGGAAGTTGGCGATGAAGCGGGTGCGCATCTCGGCCCGAGAACAGATCGTGCACAGGGCCGATTCAGAGCAGTGCGGGCTCCGTCCTTGAGCACCATGGGAAACCAGTTCGCCATGACCTTTTCATCTCCGTTGGCAGCCTCGATGCCCTGCTCGTAGAGCTGGAGGAACTCCGTAGGGTCAGCCGTGCCGTCGTAGCGTGGAGGTAGGTCTGGCTTGAACTTGGCGGGCCACGCGACGCTGCGCAACTCGGTGGTGAAGGCGCGGCAGCCCGCCGTGGCCGCGGGGGGCCTCGGACGGCAGACAACTTGATCTTGCAGGCCTCCCTGCACCGCGGCTAGGGGCAGCGCAGGGTCTTGACGTGCTGGAGCGGGGAGCGCTCGGGCAGCTTCTTGCGGGCGAGGGACTTCTTGGCAGCTCTGCCCTTGCCGCGCCGGTGCCTGGCGGAACGGGTTCCGCCCAAGGGCCGCGCGCCTTGGTGCCAGGGCGCCGTCTTGAGGAGGAGGCGGCTGAGGCGCCCAGGAGTTTGCTCGCCAGCAAGGCGGGTGCGGTGCAGCGAGACAGACGGCGCGGGGTCGCCTCCTGCAGCGCGGACGAGCTCGATGATGCGGTCGAGCCATTCTTCGTAGATGTCGTCGACGGGGCGGTAGCGCAGGAGCTCGTTGGCCGCGATGAGTGCAGCTCGGGCCTCCATGGCCGCGCGGGGCGCGCGCGATGAAGAACTAGCGGGGGTGAGCGAAGGCGTGGCGGTGCGGCCGTCCCGCCTCATGGACGGGTGCTGGGACGACGCTTGCTGCTCGTTCCCCGCTGGGCCGGTCGCGGCGTTGACAGCAGGTGACGGGGAACGACGAGGACGCCCATCGACGGGAGCCGCTCGGGCGACTAAGGAGGCGAGGGCGGCTCGAGGGCGCGCGAGCCCGACGAGCAGCGTTAGACATGGTTGCGGTGGTCGGGAAGAACGAGGCGACGAAGGCAGATTCCGCGCACCTACCGGCACGCCAAATGTCGGATTTCGGTTCCGCAGACACTTAAGGTTCGAACTCTGGGGTGCGCGCGGAGATCCAACCCTCCACCGTCTCGTACCTCGCCGAATCGCGGGAACCTAAACTACTAATAAGAACAGCACAAGAGACGCAAGATTTATACTGGTTCAGGTCACCATCGTGGTGTAATACCCTACTCCAGTGTGTGGTGTGTGGATTGCCTCTTGGGCTGATGAGGAACAGTACAGGGAAGAACAGCCTCACGAGGGCCTATTCTTGGTGGGTGTGATGAACTGCTAAGTGGTATCCCGTCGCTCTAGCTTGAGGATCGGGTCTCTCTCTCTCTCTCTGGATTCCGAAAGGCCTGCCCGGGGGGAGAGATCGAATCGGATCGGATCGGATCCTCTACTATGGTGGCTAGCTCTACTTATATAGACGAAGGCCCTGGGCCTCTTCCCAAATATTGAGCGGGAAGGGCGCAAACAATTGGCCATTTTGAAGGGGAACAGCGGTTACACTTATCCTGACTAAAGTTGGTCCTCGCCAGCCAAAGGCTCTGGTGATGACGCCTGCTTGGGCTCCACGATGACTGCATTCCAGCCGTTGGGGCTGGTCTTGGTCTTGTTGCACCAAAATGGATGCCTTTCCTTGATGCTCTTTCCTGCGCTTGATCCCTTTGCACCAAAGAGGAAAGGAGGATGCTGCGCGGCTGGCGCCCGACTGGCGCCCTTGGTCGTCATGGCTTGCGTCACGGGCACCTCGCGAGGTACCCCGCCTTGAACTCTCCGCCTCCTCATGAGCCAGCCTGACGAGGCTGCGCCTGAGGGTGATCTTGGTCGTCCGCCCCGCGAGGCTTGGCCCCTCACGAGGGTCTTGAGTTTGCATAGATGAAGATGGGTCGTCCTGGGCCTCCTTTGAGCCACGCCGCAGGCCGCAGGCAGGCAAGTCTGGGGACCCCCGTTCCTAGAACGCCGACATGTTCAACTTGGCGACCAAGTGCGCCAGGGCTGAGGAGGGGCGCCTCTCCCTCCTCGAGCTGCCTGTCGTGGATCCCGAAGAAAAGAAGTCCAAGGCCAAGGACGTGAAGCGCAAGGGGGCTGCCGTACTCGCGGCCGAACCAGACACCAAGCGAGGCAGAGATCAGCCCGAGTCCTCCAAGGGCAGTCGGTACTGCGTGTACCACGACCTCCACACCCACAACACCAATGAATGCCAAGAGCACCGGGCCGTACGCGAAGGAAGGGTCGGCAGACGCCCCGAGCGCAGCGACCGGGGCTACGGCCGAGGAGGAGGAAGGAATGCAGGACGCTGGGAAGACCGCGGCCCGCGCCAAGGGTGGCGCGACCAACCTTGCGAGGACCGTTGGCAAGACCCGCCTCGCGAGGGAGGCTGGAGGGATCAGCCTCGCGAGGATCGCCCGCAGGGGAACGCATGCCTCCCTCCGCTGCTGCCGCAGCCAAGGAGAATTGAGGACCGTCATCAGGACGAGGGGGCTGGGGGCTTCCAAGAACCGCATGCGATCGCCTGCATCCTGGGCGGAGCTCAAGCCCCAGCCTCTCAGCGCATCTTCAAGAAGTTCGCCCGCGAGGTGAATGCAGCCCTCCCCAAGCTCAAGGTCGCGCGCCCTCTCAGGTGGTTGGCGTGCGCCATCACGTTCAGCTCAGCGGATCAGCTCAAGTGCGAGGCCACAGCCGGAGTTCTCCTGATGCTTTGTTCCCCAATCATTAGCAACATGCTGGTCACCAGGACCCTCATCGACGGCGGGGCAGGGCTCAACGTCCTGTCCGTGGAAACATTCAACAATCTTCAAGTGCCTTACAGTCAGCTTCAGCCAACCAAGCCTTTCTCCAGAGTCACCGACGGCTCCACGGTCCCGATCGGGCTGGTCCGCCTTCCTGTCACCTTCGGGGCTCGCGACAACTACTGCACCGAGCTCATCAACTTTGACGTCGCCCACATTCGCCTGCCGTACAACGCCATCCTCGGGTACCCGGCGCTGGCCAAGTTCATGGCCGTAACCCACCACGGCTACAACGTCCTCAAGATGCCAGGAAGCGGCGGGGTCATCACGGTGCCCTATGAAGAGAGAGACGCAGTGTGCTCCCTGGAGGGAGCCTTTCAGGCCGCATCGCTAGAAGACCCAGACCACAGCAGCAGGAGGCCTCCCGAGGCCGCACCCAAGAAGAAGAAGACATTGACCGGCCCGGCTCCTCAAGAGGCAGGCCCCTCAGGGCCCGCGCCCGGCCAGGGGGAGCCTCCTTCCATCGCATAGGAAAGCGCGCCCGGCGCCCTCCTCAGGCCGGGCTCGGGGGCTCTCCCCTGGAGGGCCGCCGACCTCGCCAAGGTCACGAGGGAGGCGCTTGGGCACCACGTGGAGGCGTGCTTCGAAGCACGTTTCCCGCAAGCAGGAGCAAGGAAAGAAGGGCCGAACCCTCGGGAGTTCGTCGGCCAAGGCCATTCAGAGCTCAGAGTCAAGAGTCACGAGGGGCAGCCGCGGCCTACCCGCTGTGGCCCCCCATCCAGGCGAGGATGGTGGGCTGCGCGTCTGCATCGACATACAAGGGCTCAACCGAGCCGCGTCTCAAGAGCTCCTCTGGCCCTCGCGAGTGGGACGTTGCGAGGGCCCGCCCCACAGCTACGTGCGCATGCCTCACGACCTGCCAAACGCGGTTGCTGTGCACCAGCATCTCATGAGGGCCATCCTAGAGGCTCGAGAGGTCCGGCACGCCGCAGCCCTGGCGTAGATGGAGATGGCCCCCAAGGAGCCGCCAGCGCCTCTGGATCCTCCCGAGGCCCCCGGGCCTGGGGGGCTCGTGAGGATCGGCTCCCGCAGCCCACCGAGTCTGCTACACCAACACCCCTTCATCCCCAACATCACCAGGTGACATCTTTAAGTTTTGTTTCGGTGGGGCGCCTTGAGGTCGCATTATTCCCAGGCCGCGTGGGTCCGTCCCTGCGGCATGTATCCCTTTTATTTCATTTCATTAGCCTATCCTGTTGGGGGCGCCCCTCGGGCTGCATCATCCCCAAGCCGCTCGGGCCTGTCCCAGCGGCATGTATCCTTCTTACGTTTTCCTTAGGATTATGCTCTCGCTCCACCATGCTTGTTATTTGGTGCCTTTTCCTGGGTGACGGAATCTTGCACGTTAAAGGGGGGGTGCCTGAGCATCGCGACTCAGGGCTCCTACCGGCTCTCCGGCCCTCACCCTCTGGTCTTGTCCATGGCATCACGACCTGGCTTGCCAGCGACGGCTGAGACCAGCCCGAGAGCCGGGACCCGAGGACGTAGAGTTGCTGCATCTAACCCAGCTTGCGCGTTAAAGGGGGGTGTCTGAGCATCGCGACTCAGGGCTCCTACTGGCTCTCCGGCCCTCACCCTTTGGTCTTGTCCATGGCATCGCGACCTGGCTTGCCAGCGACGGCTGAGACCAGCCCGAGAGCCGGGACCCGAGGACGTAGAGTTGCTGCATCTAACCTAGCTTGCGCGTTAAAGGGGGGGTGCCTGAGCATCGCGACTCAGGGCTCCTACCGGCTCTCCGGCCCTCACCCTCTGGTCTTGTCCATGGCATCGCGACCTGGCTTGCCAGCGACGGCTGAGACCAGCCCAAGAGCCGGGACCCGAAGACGTAGAGCACCGGCATCTGGCCAAATTTGCAGGAACACACTCGAAGATAAGGCCCAGAGCCAGGCGCAACCCGCCTTGAGGTAGGGCCCCGTGAGCCCTGCGCTGGCTCACGGGTGCCCCAACACACCTCGCGAGGCCTCTCGCGCCTCTCCCAAGCAACTAATGGCAGAACGAACGATCGCCACGGCGAGCTCTTGTTCCTTTTGTGGTGAACCTGCAGGGTCCCTCCAAGGAGCACGAAACGACCTCGCCACGCAATCTCTCGCCGGCCTAGGCACGGACCTAGCGCCGCACCAGGAAGCATTGTCCTGACCCTCGAGATAAGTCACCCCCCGGACACACTAGTTATCGCAACACCATCCCCACACTCAATGCAACCCCGTGTTAGCAAAGTCGCTCTCCTTTCTCACCGAATGATGGCTGCTTGAGCGCCAAGGGGGACCCCCTGAGCATCGCGACTCAGGGGCTCTTACCGGACCTCGGGCCTCTCACCTCCTGGCCTTGACCACGACATCGCGACCTGGCATACCAGCGACGGCTGAAGCCGCCTTGGGACTGGGACCTGTCGGCGTAGAGCATCAGGCCCTCGTGAGGACTGAAAGGAGGAAACTCAGCTAGAATGGAATGAGCATCTCGCACTGCTTCATAAAAAGGATTAGATTGACGGATGGAGCTGCAAACATCTTACAAGCCCCCGTGGGGTATATTCTTGGCCCCTCGCAGGAACAAAAGGCGCGCATCCTAAGGAATCCTAACTACAGGGGGCATCGCGGCAGATGCCATCACGAACAGTGGGCCACCCGGTCCGGCACCAACCCCATCCAGATCAGGGGCGGCGATGACCTGACGAGCCCGCCCTTCTCCGGGAGCGGCGCAGGCTCAGAGGCTCGTAGCTGTCGTCGCTCATCTCCGGCGTCGCGAAGAGCTCGGCGGAGTCGATGGATCCTCCGGCGCCTTCGTCGCCTGAGGAGCGGCCAAGGGAGCGATCGGCCGGCCTTTGTCTCACCGCAGCAGGACCCCGACCACCTCTCCCGGGGTAGCACTCAGCCGACGACCCTCTGCGTCAAAGACCTTGAAGGACACCATCGAAGCACCATCGTACTCTAGGTGGATCCTTAGGGCGCCCCTCACCTTGCAGACCCGGGCGACCTCGCCCCAGCCTCGAGTCATGAAGACCTCGCCCGGGGCAACTACCGCGACCTCTGCCCCGGTCGCGAGGGTGCCGCAGCCGGCGTGCTGCAGCCAGAGTCCCAGGGTTCCCCCGGACGGCCGAGGCGAAGAAAGAAGGAAGCGAATCCAAGATTTAGGAGGCGTGGCGGCGTGAAGCCACGAACTCGGCGGGAGCCCTCGGCGTGGACTCCAGGGGGCAAGACGCACACCTTCGTGACCCGCCGGCGTCGGCGGCGGCGCCGCTCATGGCGCCCGGCGTCGCCTCCTTCAGAGCCGCCGATGTACGCGTACAAGGAAAGAGGGAACCCTGGTGGCGGCCGCTCGCACCAGGGCATGGGCGCCTCCTGGCGAGCGCTCTTGCCCTGACACTAGAGGGCAAGCCACTTCTTTGGGGGGAGCAGGTCAGGATCCTCTTGAGGAGCCTTTCCCTTCTCTTCCGTGGAGAACCGGCAGATCGGAGCCATGGCAACTAGACGAAACGAGGAGGAGGAGAAGCAGAAGGATAGACTGGAAGGGCGCGCGTCGTTCCGTACTTATAGCCGGCGAAGGCCAACCGTCGGCCTCCACGATCACCGGTAATCATGACCGACTCTGCATACAGGGACTTGTCGAGTCCGGGTGGTTACCGAGGCATCATGGGGAAGCAGTGCGCACGCGTCCAATCAACCGCCACGCGGCGCCCAAGGCCGCAGGCTGTTAGGGCCCGCGACGCCAAGACTTGCCCTTCGCCTCTGCTCGGCCAAGTTAAGGCGCGCGCCTGGCCCGGGCTCTGTCGGCGTTCGGGAATGGGGTCCCAGACTTGCTCGCTCTGCGGCCTGCGGCGTGGCTCGAAGGAGGCCCAGCACGGCCCATCTTCATCAATGCAAGCTCAAGACCCTCACGAGCGGCCAAGCCTCGCGGGGCGGATGACAAGGAGCTTCCTCAGGCACGGCCCCGTCAGGCTGGCTCATGAGGAGGCGGAGAGTTCAAGGCAGGGTACCTCGCGAGGTGCCCATGACGCAAGCCATGACGACCAAGGGCGCCGGTCAGGCGCCAGCCCGCGGAGTGTCCTCCTTTCCCCTTTGGTGCAAAGGGAGCAAGCGCAGGCGAGAGTATCAAGCAAAGGCATCCATTTCGGTGCAACGAGACCAAGACCAGCCCAACGGCAGGAAGGGAGTCATCATGGAGCCCAAGCAGGCGTCATAACCAGAGCCTTTGGCAGGCGAGGACCAACTTTAGTCAGGATAAGTGTACCCGCTGTTCCCCTTCAAAATGGCCAATTGTTGGCGCCCTTCCCGCTCAATATTTGGGAAGAGGCCCAGGGCCTTCGCCTATAAATAGGAGTAGCCACCCCCAGGGCAGGAAGAGGGGAGATCTGAATCCTCATCAAGAAACCAGTAGCTAGAGTGACTGAACACCACCTAGCAGTTCATCGCACCCGCCAAGAACAGACCCTCGCGAGGCTGTTCTTCCTTGTATTGTTCCTCATCAGCCCAAGAGGCAATCCACCACACCACACACTGGAGTCGGGTATTACACCACAATGGTGGCCTGAACCAGTATAAATCTCGTGTCTCTTGTGCTGTTCCGTTTAGTAGTTTAGGTCCCAGCGATTCGGCGAGGTGCGAGACGGTGGAGGGTTGGATCTCCGCGCGCACCCCAGTGTTCGAACCTCAAGGGTCTGCCGGAACCCGAAATCTGACACTTTTAGTTGGGATTGAGGATGCTGTCAACCATTCTCAATGTTTAACAACCACCATGATAGTTAAATAAATTAATTCCTTTGTAGTAGGGAAAAATTGGATTTACGCAAAACTGTAACCATAGAGCTTTCCACCAGCCATATATGTATATAGTATAGGCTTATTCTTTCATTACTCTCTATGTGTTACATTGCCAGCATATTCCATGTGCTGAGCCGTTTTCGGGCTGCAATGTTTCATGTTGCAGGATCTTACGACGAGTAAGTGATACGTTAGGGTTACGATTTCTACACTCAAATTTGCCGTCGGTGTTGATGGGAATCCACAACCTTGTTACTTCCGCTATTTGGATTGAGGTAATAGTATTTACGCTACTTTATACATGTGATTTACCTCTGTTATAAATCCTCGAGTACTGTGTGTGTCAGCATACCGATCCAGGGATGACACTTGAGCACAGAGACTTGATCCATTCGGGTCGGGCCGCTACAAGATGGTATCAGAGCACATGTTGACTGTAGGACGTGGCCCTAGAAACTGGCAAGCCCATAGGAAAGATTTTCTCTACAACTTCATTTTCAAAAAGATCTTTTACCTCTTTCTCTTCTGAGCTTATTCAAAAAAATTCCTTTTAGTGAGACCATACCCCTTTTCCCTTTTGACCACTCGAAGATTCGACCGATGAGACCACTCCAAGGAGACAAGATATCGGAAAACTAAGACAATTTGGAATGAAGAGGATTTTTACCGTGCATTACAATGACGGAAACTACAACGGTGAAGACTTCGAAGACTAGGAGAATATGAAGAAATTCCAGATTTGGTATGACCAAGGAAGGCTACACTTATGGAACTTGGCAGACTATGGAAGTTGTCAATACCCAAGATCAAGGTGTATCGGAGAAAGACCGGAGCATGGAGATGTAAAAACTCAAAGTTCTGTCAAGGAAAACACTAAGGCAGGAGATATCAACTATGGAATGATAGCTCATGGAAATGACAAGAGCAGAAACACGGCTATCCATGGGGTTATCACCCGCATATGCTATTGTCACTGTGCTGAGTTAAGCATGCATTTCCTCAGAAGGATTGGATGGTAGAAGGCTGAAGGAGCATCTGTCAGCGAAGGATGCAGTTTTAACATTACTGGTGTATCACCAGGATTTGGAGTGTTACATCAAGAAGTTAAGATGGACCTACAAGAAGCAGTATTTGATAAGGAAGTGTTTCGTGAAGAACCCAGGTCCCAGAAGATTAAAATAGCCAAGCTGGAGAAGCAAAACCCCGAGGTACCAGAGATTCGTCATGAACTGAAGGACAGTAGGATCATGGTTCATGTCAAGGATGCTGAAACCCAGAAGTTTGGAACACGACCCCAACATATTAAAGGACGTCACGATAGACTTTGCGACAACAGAGATGATCTGGCAAAAGAACTTGAGTATGACAAGCATGATCAGAAGGAGTCATCGGAGACATGACCAAGAATCAAAGAATTGATGACTTTGAAGATTTATTGACCTTTAGAAGACCAAACCTCTGTTACATACCTGCGTTAGATGCGACGATTGTGAGCTGTCATTTGTTTGTTGTTTTTCTGACAGCCACAATAAAAATTGTCTTTTCAAAACTATTGTTTGTATTGTGTGTATCCCTCTCTATCTCACTTATCCCACCCCAAAACCCATGGACCCAATAGAGGATAAATGGAGATAAGCTTATATTTTCTGGATCGATGAGTCATTTGGAGACGGACCTATGGATTCAGAACATGGAGGATCACATGGAGAATAACCCTATAGCCGGAAAGGATATGACTAGCATGCTCTTGAGTGCTTTGAAAGAGCTGCCACTAATTGGTGGAGGATGTACCGAACCATCAATGGATGGCAAGGATTAACCACTTGGAAAGAATTTAAGTGGACTTTGTTAAAGTCTTGGTTTGTGTCCCAGAAGTTGAGGCCTTATGGAAAGGATATGAAGAAACCTTGTGCATACAAGTTTTGTGGAGAAATAGGACACAACCATAAAGAAAATAAGGACAAATACCCCCATAAGCAGAGGATTACCAAAGGAGTTAGCCGAGGATCTCAGGGAACTTCGGTTGGAGATTGTTCCCAAAGGTTTTGTTGCAGCAATGGAAGTTCAGTCTACATTTTTGAGAAAGATCCGTGAAACCCAGAAGGATGACAAAGAGATTGCTGAGGTAAAAGAGAGGATGAGCAAAGGAAAGGCCAAAGGTTTTCGTAAGGATGAACACGACACCTTATGGTTTGAGGATATTGTACATGTACCCAATAATGCAAAGATCAGGAAGTTAATACTTCAGGAGGCTCATGACTCACCATACTCGATTCGCCCTGGAAACACCAAGATGCATTTGGATTTGAAGGAGTGTTTCTGGTGGACTGGTATGAAGAAGGATATTGCGGAGTATGTAGTCATAGGTGATGTATGCCAGAGAGAGTAAAAGCAGAGCATCAGAAGCCAGCAGGATTACTACAGCCTATGCCGATACCCGAATGGAAGTGGAATAAGCTTGGCACGAATTTCATTACCGGATTTCCCAGAACCTGAACAGGATACAATTCTATCTGGGTAGTAGTTGATTCGCTTGACCAAAATGGCTCACTTTATCCCAGTGAAACCACCTATACAAGTGCGAAGTTGGCCAAGATATATATGACCAGGATCTATGTCTGCATGGAGTTCCGAGGACCATCGTATCAGATAGAGGAACACAGTTTACCTCAAAGTTGGAATCAGCTGCACCAGACTTTGGGTACTAGGCTAGAGTTCAGCATAGCCTTTCATCCGCAGACAGATGGATAAATCGAGAGAGTCAATCAGATTCTGGAGGACATGTTGAGAGCGTGTGTGCCAAATTTTGGATCTACTAGTGATGATAATCTACCTTACGCGGAGTTCTCATACAACAACAGTTACCCAGCCAGTTTGAAGATGGCCCCTTTTAAAGCTTTGTATGGGAGAAGGAGCCAGACACCGTTGATGTCGGACGAAGTTGGAGACCGTCAGTTGTTTGGATCAAATGAGATCAAGGAGTCAGAAGAGAATGTTAAGTTGATTCGAGATAGACCGAAGGTAGCTCAGTCCTGGCAGAAGAGCTATGCAGACTGAAAAACGCAAGGAGGAAGTCTATGAAATTGGAGATAGAGCATGTCTTCGTGTGTCCCCTCTGCGAGGAGTTAAACTATTTGGAGTTAAGGGAAAGTTAGCCCCGAGATTTGTAGGACCATACCGAGTTTTGAAGCGTATGGGAGAAGTGGCCAACAAGTTGGAGTCGCCCAAAGGACTGTCAGGAGTTCATGATGTGTTTCACGTTTCCCAGTTGAAGAAGTGCCATGCAGAGATGGCCAACATTCCCCTGTAAGGACACCTGACCCTGGAAAGGATAATGATGTTCCACGGAGTGGAGTATGGACTTCATAAGTATAAGTTTTTATCTCAGTATGTAGGATATCCCACGAGGATGAGGAGATGAATTACTATTGGATATAAAGGAGCTATGATGTTGGAAATATGGATCAATGGAAATTCCATGATGAGTCTGAGTAATCATGTCCTAGTTTGGTGCCAACAGAAGGAAGGAAGACAGTGCAATTGGATGGATTAAAGAATACTAGGAAGTTGGAAGTTGGAATAATGATCAGAAGCCCGAGGATAAGTTCAAGGACTACAAGTGATGAGATGGGCCATAACCCACAGGCCCCAGGACCTGCCAAGAAGCAAGCACATTCTTGCTGAAGGAGAAACCCTGGAAGAAGCTATGATTTTATCAACAGACGATCTTATAGGAGTTTACGCAAAACCTGAGAGTGTTAAGGAACGATAGATGTTTGTTTGGCTTGCAGAATCAATGGATTTATCCGAACTTGGTTCGTCGACAAGAGAAATTCTGCAATGCTTGTGAGGATGACCGAGTGTTAGAATGCGAGATTCGCTAAACCATGTACAAGGTAATGATTTGGGTGCGGGATGGATTGATCACCATACCGACTTACTCTTATTATTCGCCTTGCTATATGGGATGGTAAATCTGAGTGACTTACCTATAGTAGAGAGACGATGATCAAAACCTTGTTTGAACCTTAGAATGGTATAAGTATTTTCCCTTGTACACAACAGTTGTTGCCAATCGTAGGATATACGGTGAGGATCAACCCAGACCCATTTCCTGCAGGAGAAACCATAAATCGTTGACCACCATGAGATATCGATAGTTGTTTAGTATTGGCGCCAGACCCGTCAGCTATAAAGACCCAATCTCGGAATAACCTTACCAAGATGAAAGGACAGAAGCATTGTGGTAAAGGTTATCCCGCTACCGGAAGATCCCAGAGATGGAATTTCCCGAGATCTGGGAAGACCGACACTGTCAGCAATAAGGATGAAGTATATGAGTTTTGACGGAACCGTAACCATTCTTCTAAGGGTGGTAGCACCCAAGACCCCGGAGATGATCGATGGATTTTGAGAAGACCCCCAAACCTAACCCATTTCTTTCTAGCCTCTCCGAATCTCGAGGACAAGATTCCTTTTAAGGGTGGTAGTTTTGTAACATCCCAAAATTCTAAATTTTGGAATGTTATATTAAATAGATAGATTTGATTGATTGTTTGATTGATTGAGTGAAATTCGAAACTTTTGAATGTTAAATGAGAGGGAATAAAAGGACTTTCCCAAACTTTCATTTTTGCTTTTATGATCTTCGGGAATTCAAATTCTTTTCATCATAAAATCCTGGAGAGAAGATGACATGACTTCTTCCATTTATTTAAATGACAAGGGGTGTTGAAAATATTTGAATTTCATTTGAGAATATTTCCAATTCTGAAACTTTATGCAACTCAATGATTTTCACGAGCGAAGATAAAATGACTTCTTCAAATTATACGAAATATGAGTTGGGAGTTTCAAAGAATTAAATTCAAAGTTCTTTTGAATTTATTTTCAATTTGGAGTTATTTGAGTTTTATTCAAATTATTTTCTCCAAAAATAAAATATATGGAAAATAGGGTAACATGATTCCCTACATCAGAAAAATGGAGAGAAATAAATTTGAATTAATTTTGGTATTTCTAAAATGATTTTTGTTGGATTTTATTAGAGCAGAAGCACTCTTTGCTTTTGTAACATCCCAAATTTTCAATTTGGAATGTTATACATTAGATCATCATGCATATCATATTTTCTTGCATTTTTGCCGATCCTAGAAATTTCACACAACTCAAGGACCCTCGGAGAGAGTTGGAGGTTTCGTTATTTTCATATTTGAGTTTTCTCAAATTTTGAAAATAGGATCATTTGATTTTTATTTATTTTATCTTCAAATATTTTTCCAATATCAAAAATAAGAGAGGGAATAATATGACTTTCCCAAAATTTAGGAAAAATGAAGATTTAATAAATAAATCAAACTTTGGATTTTTTCACGGAGTTTATTTGCCTTAGGGAAAAATGCGTGTTTTCAAAAATTGCATTTTAGGCCCGAGTAAAAGTTCATTTTTTTCGACTCATTTTTAGGAGTCGGGGAAAGTTTACTTTATTAATTTTGGAGTTCGTTTAGATTTATTTTATTTTATTTTTCTGCGCGCGAAACCGTTTAAAAAAAATCCCGCAGCGCCTTGGGCCAAAGGCCCAAGCCGCAAGCCACCGGCCGGCCAAGGCCAAGGCCATCGCGCACGCCAAGCCAGGGAGCCGCCGCTCCTTTTCCTTTTCCTAGTAGGACTCTTTTCCTACTTTCGTTTATTCCGTATCTGTTTCTAGATCTTTTCCCTTTTGTTTCCTAATCCTAGTCTATTTCTTGTCCCCTACCCCAAGTAAAACCCTCCCCTCCCCAATATAAGTACCCAAGCACCCCCCCTCTAACACATCAAATCAACACATCTCCTCTCCTCCGCAGCAGCAGCACCGCCACCCCTCACCGCCGCCGCCACCCAACGCCGTCGCCGCCGGAGCCCCTCGCCTCTTCGAGGTACTAGCCCCGCGCCGCGTCACCTTTTCGGTTTCCGTTCCGATTTCCGTTCCGGATTTCTCTAGATCGGTTTTTCGTTACGGTTTTCTTTCCGAAACCCTAGATCGGTTTTTCTCGCCTGTTTTTCTTTCCGGTTTTGTTTAGCAAGCGTTCGCCGGACCGTTCATCCTAACGAACGTGATCACCGGTTTGCTTCGGTTAATGAACGTCCGTTCGTTCAATCGTTCGTCGTTCTCATCGGATTTATTCCGCTATTTTTCTGATAGCGATTTCAGATCCGATTTTCTTTCTAGTCTATCTTCTCGCTCGTTTATCGGAATCAGGTGATTCAAGCGCCTGGAGTTTCGTTTCGAAACCGCCGTTCCGACTAATCAACTTAAACAAAGTTTTTCTACTGTAAAATTTGACCTAGTTTCAACTTGCTAGAACCGAGTTGTTTTCTTTCGTCGTTTGACTTTCGTTGCTTTATTAGATTCGATTCTTTTTGCAACCAGGGTTCTTAAGTTGAACTTTCTGGTTAGATCTTTTATTCGAGATTTACCTGTGCATTAGATGAGTACTTATTGTATGCTTGTTGTTTGTCTGCGATAGATCACCCGGAGTGCGCCGCTTGTTACTTCGAATCTCTAGGTTTCGTGGATCATCAGCAAGGCAAGTAACACTTGATCATACCTTTTCTACTACCCAGTTTTTATGCATTAGATCAATCCTCAAACACTTGCATGATTAGGATCTAATTAAATTGTGGGATGGGAAGTAGATGAGGTAGTACCTATTACCTGTTTTACTTATGAAACCTTGGGAGTTACTTCTACGTTCGCTTATTATGCTATGCTATGCTAGTAGACGTGGATTGGGTGAGTGTATTCCATGACAGATGTGAGATTGTTAAACTAATGGTTTATCTAAGGTGGCAACTTAAACACACATCTGGGTGGATTGAGGCACCTGGTTTCTATCAGACTTGCCTGTTTTTCTTGGACCGCCACCTGTGCTCAAAGGGATCATAAGATTATTCATGCTAGTAACTTCCGTGTGCAGCCACAAGCCATTATGGGCTCGCATAGTTGATTAAGTCGTGTGAACTCTTACGGTGGTAGACTAGCTGATGTAGGGGTTGTAGGTGGTACGGTCTACCCATCGTAAGGTGCAAACGCTTCGAAAGACTATGTCTCGGTCATCCGTCTCTCAAACACCATGTAGTGCGAGAAACCAAACGGAGGCGATCGAGTCTTGTGGGGAAAAGTCATAAACCTCTGCAGAGTGTATAAACTAATCATGATTAGCCGTGTCCCCGGTTATGGACATCTTGAGTATCTAGTACTTGAATATCATGTGAATCTCAACATGTTACTCTAATTAATATTGTTGGGTTTTAATGAGTACTTTTAATTGGGATTGAGGATCTGTCAACCATTCTAAATGTTTAACAACCACCATGATAGTTAAACAAATTTATTCCTTTGCGTAGGGAAAAGCTGGCTTTATGCAAAAGCAGTAATCAGAGAGCTTTACCACCAGCCACATATGCATGTAGTACAGGCTTATCATTCATTATTCTCTATGTGTTACATTGCCGGCATATTCCATGTCTGACCCGTTTCGGGCTGCAACTTTCATGTTGCGAGACTTTTCGAACGACAGTAAGGTGCTTTAGGTCGTGGTTCTATACTCGGTGATGCACTGGAGTTGATGGACTCACTATTCTTCCAAGTCTTTCGCTGTTATCGTTATTAGATGGCCTTAAGCCATGATTATTGTAATAAGTCCTCTTTTGGGCAACGATGTAATAAGTGTGTGATTGCTACTCTGTTATAAATCCTTGAAATCTTGTGTGGTGTCGGCATTCTCGATCCAGGATGACACCGAGCACGAGACTTGATCCATTCGGTCGGGTCGCTCAGAGATGGTATCGAGCACACGCCGATCGTAGGACACACGACCACTAAGTTAAAGCCATAGATCACTACTCTCTTCTCATTTTCTAACTCCTCATCTTTTCTACTCTTTAGGATGAAGGACGCCAAGATCAAGTACGCCCAACCAGATGAAGGCACACCTTTTGGATTTCACTTGAAGGAAGTCACCAAGTACTGAACATTGGACTACCAAGTTTCACGGGACTTTCAACGCCACTCTGCTCAAGAGGAGCGCTGGAAGATTCAAGCTCATGTTCCGGAAGGACATTCACCCCAATCACCAAGCCTATAGATAGTGTTTTGATTGCACCAACTCGAGTCAGGAAAGAGCATGGCAGCTCATATCACCATGGGACGCATTGGAGAAGTTTATCAAGAAGACCTCAAGGACACCATCTATCAGATTTGCGGACGCCGGAATGAACAATGGGAGATAGTCAGCACCAAGAAGGACAGATCCATTGCAGCTTTCATCCAGGAGTTAAACCAGCACATTCGACGCCAGGAGAACCAGATGTGCAATGATATGATAGAGTTGAAGAATGCAAAGGGAAGGATCATCGAACTTGAAGGAGAACTAAAGTCTACACGCAAGGACTACATGGACGAGATCGTAGTTGTAGCGAGACACAATAACGATCTTAAGTATGAGATTGAAGAACTCAAGAAGAAATTGGCGCTCAAGAATGAAGACAAGTACGTCGGCTGTCCGAGCAACTACATCATCATCGACGACACCGATTCGGATCCAAGTGAACCCGACTTTGAAGACGAAGCTGGAGCAGACATCATGGAGTCTTCCACCGGTTCAAATTAGTAGATGACCCCCACATATTAGTAGTATTACCTCCATGTAAACATTATAGTACACGCACTTTTGCGATAGTTAGACCGTTGTAAGCCCTTTGTTTGAATTGAATGAAGTGATTTTGTGTGCATTTGTTCATGTGCATTTGGGTAGTGTTTTCTCCTTAGACCTCACTCTATTCTTAATTTCTCATCTTTTCTAAACCCATCAGATGCCTCCGAGACGCGACCCCGGGTTTGTTTTCCCGCCAGAGATCACCCAGTTGATTCAGCAGCAGAACACTTTGATCCAAACATTGGTACAGAACCAAGGCAACAACAACAACAACAACCCACCGCCACCACCACCTGTTGATCACTTGACTCGTTCCTTAGGCTGAGTCTGCCGGTGTATTACAGTAGCACCGAGCCGATAGTAGCAGATGATTGGCTCCGTAAGGTAGGGAGGGAGTTGACCACTGCAGGATGTACGGATGGAGAAAAGGTGAAGTTTGCTGCACACCAGCTTGAAGGACCCGCAGCAGCATGGTGGGAGAATTTTAAAGCCACTTACCCTATAGACACTGTCACATGGGATCAGTTTCAGCAAGCTTTCCGCACCGCCCATGTCTCAGCAGGAGCTATGGCCATGAAGAAGCGTGAGTTTCGCAACTTACGCCAAGGAGGAAGGACTGTCGGCCAGTATGTGGATGATTTTAGTAAGTTAGCACGTTATGCCTCAGATGACGTTGCTACAGATGCAGCTAAGCAGGAGAAGTTTCTGGAAGGACTGAATGATGAGTTAAGCATGCAGTTGATGGTAGCAAGTTTCAATAACTACCAGGAGTTGGTAGACCGTGCCCTCATGATTGAAGGAAAGCAGCAGCAAATTGAGAACCGCAAGAGGAAGTATGGACAGGGGAAGTATAATTCTGGAGCCCAACAGAAGCCCCGTTATACCCCTAAGCAGGGAGTTCAGTTTCAGCATACCCATGGAGGAAGTAGCTCGCACAACCATAATGGCCACAAGAATGGTAATGGGAATGGAGGAAGCAACGGCCAGAACCGGACCACACCAACAACCCCAGCCAAGAAAGACTTGAGCCATGTCACCTGTTACAAGTGTTCCAAGACCGGACATTATGCAAATGAGTGTCCCGAAGGCCAAGGTGGAAATGGAAACTCTGGAAAGAAGCCAAACCCTTTCAACAGGGGACAGGTGAACCACATTGATGTGGAGGAGGTTGAAGATCAGCCCGATGCAGTAATCGGTAAGTTTTTGGTTAAGTCATTTACTGCACTAGTTCTTTTCGATACTGGTGCATCACATTCATACATATCAAGGGGATTTGTGGATAAGTACAAATTACCAACCCAAGCCCTTAGGTCACCCATGCTAGTAACCTCACCCGGAGCGGAATACATGGCTAGTATATGGTGTGATCGACTGCCATTAAGGATTGGACACTATGTTTTTCCCTCGGACCTAATAGTTCTGGAATCCCAAGGATTGGATGTGATATTAGGCATGGATTGGTTATCGAAGTATGGAGGGAACATAGATTGCGCCACTAAGTCAATTTTGCTTACCACCCCAGAAGGGAGGAGAATCAAGTATGTATCACGGCATGAGCCGAGGAGAGCACAAGTAAATTCCTTATCAGGAGTTGTGCAGGAAGAAGTACCAGTGGTAAGGGATTTCCCTGATGTATTTCCCGAGGAATTGCCAGGAATGCCACCGGATAGAGACATTGAGTTTTTGATTGAGCTGTTGCCAGGAAGAGGCCCGATATCGAAGCGACCATACAGGATGCCCGCACAGGATCTGGCGGAAATCAAGAAGCAGATTAAGGAGCTATTGGATAAAGGTTATATACGCCCAAGTTCTTCGCCTTGGGGATCACCCGTACTGTTAGTGGAGAAGAAGGATGGATCGTTAAGGATGGTTGTTGGTTATCGTGGTTTAAATGAAGTAACAATCAAGAACAAGTACCCACTACCAATGATAAATGATCTGTTTGATCGTTTGCAAGGAGCTAAAGTGTTTTCCAAGATCGATTTGCGATCAGGGTACCATCAGCTGAAGATTCGAGAGCAGGACATACCTAAGACAGCGTTCACCACAAGATATGGACTGTATGAGTACACCGTTATGTCATTTGGACTGACTAACGCGCCAGCCTATTTCATGAACCTGATGAACAAAGTGTTTATGGAGTTTTTGGATAAGTTCGTCGTGGTGTTCAAAGATGATATTTTGGTTTCTCAAGAATGAAGAAGAACATAAGGAACATTTGCGATTGGTTTTGGAGAAACCGAGGAACATCGCTTATATGCCAAGTTCAGCAAATGTGAGTTTTGGCTAAAGGAAGTTGGATTTCTTGGACATGTTATATCCGGAGAAGGGATAGCAGTTGACCCCACAAAAGTTGAGACCGTAACCAAATGGGAAGCACCAACGACAGTTGGAGAGATCCGGAGTTTTCTTGGACTCGCAGGATACTACCGAAGATTCATTGAGAATTTCTCAAGGGTTGCAAAGCCTATGACGGAATTGCTGAAAAAGGATACCAAGTTCATATGGACTGAGGATTGTGAGGCAAGTTTTCAGGAGTTGAAGAAAAGATTGGTTACCTCACCGGTGCTAATTTTGCGGATCGGACCAAGGATTATGAGGTGTATTGCACGCTCACGCCGAGGACTTGGAGCAGTGCTTATGCAGGAAGGAAGAGTTGTTTCGTATGCTTCACGACAGCTTAAGCCTCATGAGTTGAATTATGCCACACATGATTTGGAGTTAGCAGCCGTTGTGCATGCATTGAAGACGTGGAGACATTTTCTCATTGGAAATCATTGTGAGGTATACACGGATCACAAGAGTTTGAAGTACATTTTCACGCAGAAGGAGTTAAACCTTAGACAAAGGAGATGGTTGGAACTCATCAAGGATTATGATATGAGATTGCATTATCATCCCGGAAAGGCTAATGTAGTAGCTGACGCATTGAGCCGCAAGAGCCATGTCAATACGCTATTGACGGGAGAAATACCAAAGGAGCTAGCAGAAGATCTTCGTGAGCTATGTTTGGAAATAGTTCCGAGAGGCTATGTAGCAGCATTGGAGATTCAGTCTACATTGATGGATAAAATCAGGGAAGCTCAGAAAAATGACAAAGAGATTGCGGATATAAAGAAGAAAATGAGCGAAGGAAAAGCTAAGGTATTTCGTGAGGATGAGCACGATACCCTATGGTTTGAGGACAGTATTTACGTGCCAAATGACCCGGAGATCAGGAAGTTGATTTTGCAAGAGGCACATGACTCACCCTATTCGATTCACCCAGGAAATACCAAGATGTATTTAGATTTTAAGGAAACGTTCTGGTGGACCGGAATGAAGAAGGATATTGCTGAGTATGTAGCAGTTTGCGATGTATGTCAGAGGGTGAAGGCAGAACATCAGAAGCCAGCAGGATTGTTGCAGCCATTGCCAATACCCGAATGGAAGTGGGATAAACTAGGCATGGATTTCATCACGGGTTTGCCAAAGACTCGTTCAGGCTATGATTCGATTTGGGTTATAGTCGACCGCTTGACGAAGGTAGCGCATTTCATTCCAGTCAAGAATACCTATAGCAGCGCTAAGTTGGCAAAGATATACATGACCAGAATTGTGTGTTTGCACGGAGTTCCGAGGAGTATCGTATCAGATAGAGGAACCCAATTTACCTCAAAATTTTGGAATCAGTTGCATGTAACGTTAGGAACCAGGCTGGAATTCAGTACAGCTTTCCACCCATAGACCGATGGACAGACTGAGAGAGTCAATCAGATTTTGGAGGATATGCTGAGAGCTTGTGCACTAGATTATGGATCTAGTTGGGACGATAACTTGCCGTATGCAGAGTTTTCTTATAACAACAGTTACCAAACCAGCTTGAAGATGGCACCTTTTGAAGCCTTATACGGAAGGAGGAGCAGGACACCGTTATCATGGGACGAAGTTGGAGACTGTCAGTTGTTTGGACCAGATTTAATTAAGGAGTCTGAACAGAAGGTTAAGTTGATTCGCGATAGGCTCAAGGTAGCCCAGTCCACACAGAAAAGCTATGTGGATTCAAAACGCAAGGCGATAGAATATGAAGTTGGAGACAGGGTTTATCTTAGAGTATCCCCACTTCGAGGAGTTAAGCGTTTTGGAGTTAAAGGAAAATTGGCGCCTCGTTTCGTTGGACCATATAGGATTTTGCAACGCATGGGAGAAGTTGCTTATAAGTTGGAATTGCCAGAGGGACTGTCAGGAGTTCATGATGTATTCCATGTTTCTCAGCTGAAGAAATGTCATGCCAAGATGGCGGAAGTACCACTAAGAGATACAGTGCCACTTGAAGCAATTCAGTTGAAGGATGATTTGACATATGAGGAGAAACCAGTCAAGATTCTCGAATATGCCAGCAGAGTTACTCGCAGCAAGGTTATCAAGTTTTGCAAGGTTCAGTGGAGCCACCACACTGAGGATGAAGCCACCTGGGAAAGAGAAGAAGATTTGCTCAAGGATCACCTCACCTATTTTCTAGTTAACCCGAATCTCGAGGGCGAGATTCATCTTAAGGGGGGTAGGTTTGTAACATCCCAAATTTTCAATTTGGAATGTTATACATTAGATCATCATGCATATCATATTTTCTTGCATTTTTGCCGATCCTAGAAATTTCACACAACTCAAGGACCCTCGGAGAGAGTTGGAGGTTTCGTTATTTTCATATTTGAGTTTTCTCAAATTTTGAAAATAGGATCATTTGATTTTTATTTATTTTATCTTCAAATATTTTTCCAATATCAAAAATAAGAGAGGGAATAATATGACTTTCCCAAAATTTAGGAAAAATGAAGATTTAATAAATTAATCAAATTTTGGATTTTTTTTCACGGAGTTTATTTGCCTTAGGGAAAAATGCGTGTTTTCAAAAATTGCATTTTAGGCCCAAGTAAAAGTTCATTTTGTTCGACTCATTTTTAGGAGTCGGGGAAAGTTTACTTTATTAATTTTTGAGTTCGTTTAGATTTTTTATTTATTTATTTTTCTGCGCGCGAAACCGTTTAAAAAAAATACCGCAGCGCCATGGGCCAAAGGCCCAAGCCGCAAGCCACCGGCCGGCCAAGGCCAAGGCCATCGCGCGCGCCAAGCTAGGGAGCCGCCGCTCCTTTTCCTTTTCCTAGTAGGACTCTTTTCCTACTTTCGTTTATTCCGTATCTGTTTCTAGATCTTTTTCCTTTTGTTTCCTAATCCTAGTCTATTTCTTGTCCCGTACCCCAAGCAAAACCCTCCCCTCCCCAATATAAATACCCAAGCACCCCCCCCCCTCTAACACATCAAATCAACACCTCTCCTCTCCTCCGCAGAAGAAGAAGATCACCTGCCACCCGCCGCCGCCGCCCCAACAGCGCCGCTGCCCCTCACCGCCGCCGCCACCCAACGCCGCCGACCCCCGAAGCCCCTCGCCTCTTCGAGGTACTTGCCCCGCGCCGCGTCACCTTTTCGGTTTCCGTTCCGATTTCCGTTCCGGATTTCTCTAGATCGGTTTTTTGTTTCGGTTTTCTTTCTGAAACCCTAGATCGGTTTTTCTCGCCGGTTTTTCTTCCCGGTTTTGTTTAGCAAGCGTTCGCCGGACCGTTCGTCCTAACGAACGTGATCACCGGTTTGCTTCGGTTAATGAACGTCCGTTCGTTCAATCGTTCGTCGCTCTCATCGGATTTATTCCGCTATTTTTCTGATAGCGATTTCAGATCCGATTTTCTTTCTAGTCTATCTTCTCGCTCGTTTATCGGAATCAGGTGATTCAAGCGCCTGGAGTTTTGTTTCGAAACCGCCGATCCGACTAATCAACTTAAACAAAGTTTTGCTACTGTAAAATTTGACCTAGTTTCAACTTGCTAGAACCGAGTTGTTTTCTTTCGTCGTTTGACTTTCGTTGCTTTATTAGATTCGATTCTTTTTGCAGCCAGGGTTCTTAAGTTGAACTTTATGGTTAGATCTTTTATTCGAGATTTACCTGTGCATTAGATGAGTACTTATTGTATGCTTGTTGTTTGTCTGCGATAGATCACCCGGAGTGCGCCGCTTGTTACTTCGAATCTCTAGGTTTCGCGGATCATCAGCAAGGCAAGTAACACTTGATCATACCTTTTCTACTATCCAGTTTTTATGCATTAGATCAATCCTCAAACACTTGCATGATTAGGATCTAGTTAAATTGTGGGATGGGAAGTAGATGAGGTAGTACCTATTACCTGTTTTACTTATGAAACCTTGGGAGTTACTTCTACGTTCGCTTATTATGCTATGCTATGCTAGTAGACGTGGATTGGGCGAGTGTATTCCATGACAGATGTGAGATTGTTAAACTAATGGTTTATCTAAGGTGGCAACTTAAACACACATCTGGGTGGACTGAGGCACCTGGTTTCTATCAGGACTTGCCTGTTTTTCTTCGGACCGCCACCCAGGCTCAAAGGGATCATAAGATTATTCATGCTAGTAACTTCCGTGTGCAACCACAAGCCATTATGGGCTCTGGCATAGTTGATTAAGTCGTGTCAACTCTTACAGTGGTAGACTAGCTGATGTAGGGGTTGTAGGTGGTACGGTCTACCCATCGTAAGGTGCAAACACTTCCGAAAGACTATGTCTCGGTCATCCGTCTCTCAAACACCATGTAGTGCGAGAAACCAAACGGAGGCGATCGAGTCTTGTGGGGAAAAGTGCGCAAACCTCTGCAGAGTGTATAAACTAATCATGATTAGCCGTGTCCCCGGTTATGGACATCTTGAGTATCTAGTACTTGAATATCATGTGAATCTCAACATGTTACTCTAATTAATATTGTTGGGTTTTTAATGAGTACTTTTAATTGGGATTGAGGATGCTGTCAACCATTCTCAATGTTTAACAACCACCATGATAGTTAAACAAATTTATTCCTTTGAAGTAGGGAAAACGGCTTTATGCAAACTCAGAATCAGAGAGCTTTACCACCAGCCACATATGCATGTAGTACAGGCTTATCATTCATTATTCTCTATGTGTTACGTTGCAAGATATTCCATGTGTTGACCGTTTTGGCTGCAACTTTCATGTTGCAGACTTTTCAGACGACGAGTAAGGTGCTTTAGGTCGTGGTTCTATACTCAGTGATGCCGCTGGAGTTGATGGACTCACTATTCTTCCAAGTCTTCCGCTGTTATCGTTATTACATGGCCTTAAGCCATGATTATTGTAATAAGTCCTCTTTTGGGCAACGATGTAATAAGTGTGTGATTGCTACTCTGTTATAAATCCTTCGAAGTACTATGTGGTGTCAGCATTACCGATCCAGGGATGACACCTGAGCACAGAGACTTGATCCATTCGGGTCGGGTCGCTACAGCTTTATTTGAAATTTTGTGTATTTTATTTGAAGCTAGAATAATGTTCATCTTGTAGGAAATCTTCTTCTGAAAATTTTGATATATTATATGCCTATATAATATTTCTATTTCTTTTGTCTTTTATTTTTGTTTGTTTGTTTTATTAAAAAAAAGAAAAAAAGAGAGACTTCCGCCGACTGGGCCGGCCCAGCTAGCCAGCCAGGCCACGGCCCAGCCAGCCCAGTCGCGCCGCTCGTCCCCGAGCTCGGGACAGAGTCCTGAGCCGCCACGCCATTGCCGCCAGACGCCGCCCGGCCTCCCGCGCCGCCTCTCCACCGCCCCCTTCTCCATGCCACCGTCGCCCCTCCTCTCCTATAAAGGGCGCCGCCCCGGGCCCCTCTCTCTCCCTCTCCCGCATCTCGCCGGAACGCCGCCGCCGCATCTCACCGCCGAAGCCGCAGCACTGCCACCGCTCTCGTCGCCGCCGCCGCCGACACCACCACCGCACGCCGCCTAACGCCGCCCCTCCCGTGTTTCTCCGCCATCTCGACGACCGCCGGAGCCGCCACCCCGCCTCGCCGGAGTCCGCAGCCCCGCCGGAGAGCTGCCGGCTTTCCGCCGAAGACCGCCGAACCGCCAAGGACCGGTATAAAAACCAACCCTATGTCGGTTTTCTACAGAAAACCTAGATCTGTTTTTTTTATGTTTAGTTATGTAGTGAGCGTTCACAAGTTAGGCTTCTGGAGCAAACGGTTTTCGTTGGTTTTGTCTCTGTAGCGAACGATTCGTTCGATAGGATTTTTCTTTTTCTTTTAATTTCGGTCAGGGACCCATCCGTGAATATTTCTTTTACAGATTAGTCCCCGTTTTTCAAACGACCATAACTTTTTGCTCGTTAGTCGGAATTCAACGAAACCAACGCCCACTTCTTCGTTACGATCTCCTCTATCCAGTAATCCAACTCAAACATGTTTTTGAAAATTTTAAAATTTGTTTTCAAACAGATTTGTATTTGAACTTCGTTTGATCATAACTTGAGTTTCGTAACTCCGATTTAGTTGATTCTTTTTGCAGATCGAAGCTCTTGACCTAAACTTTATGATAAGGCAAAATTCATATAATTTTGGTACTGTTAGAAATTGTTTTATGTTGCAAGAGTTATTTGCTTGGTTTTGATGTTTTTCGAAACGTCTTCTTCGTTCTTTCTGATCTTCTGAGTGATTGCTTATGTGTGGTTACTATTGCTTGATTACAATAGATTGACCGGAGTGTGACGAGTAGAACTATCAAGAGTTTTGAGTGCAAATTATCTTCATCAACATTGCAGGCAAGTAACACTTTGATCATATGCCTTTTCATACCCAGTTTTTATGCATTAGATTCAATCCTCAAACATTGCATTGATTAGGATCTAATTAAATTGTGGGTTTGGGAAAGTAGTTGAGGTAGTACCTATTACCTAATGTATTATCAAACCCTTGGGAGTTACTTCTACGTTTGTTTATTATGCCATGCTATGCTCGTAGACGTGGATTGGGTTTGAGTGAATATCCATGACAGATGTGAGATTGATAATTAATGGTTTATCTAAGGTGGCAACTTAAACAAACATCTGGGTGAATTGAGGCACCTGGCTATTCCAGGATTTGCCTATCAAGGCACCTGGGTAGACATGACTTGTCTATTTTTCTTCGGACCGCCACCCAGGCTCAAAGGGATCATGAGATTATTCATGCTAGAAACTTCCGTGTGCAGCCACATGCTACTATGGGCTCTAGCATAGTTGACTAAGTTGTGCGAACTCTTACGGGTGGACTAGCTGATGTAGGGGTTGTAGGTTGGTACGGTCTACCCAAACGTAAGGTGCTAGCGCTTCTGAAAGACTATGTCTCGGTCATCCGTTTCTCAAACACCATGTAGTGCGAGAAATCAAACAGAGGAGATCGAGTCTTGTGGGAAAAGGCACAAACCTCTGCAGAGTGTATAAACTAATCATGGTTAGCCGTGTCCCCGGTTATGGACTTCTTGAGTATCTAGTTCTTGGATTATCATGTTGATCTCATCACATTACTTAATATAATTTGTTTGGGTTTAATGAGTACTTTTAATTGGGATTGAGGATGCTGTCAACCATTCTCAATGTTTAACAACCACCATGATAGTTAAATAAATTTATTCCTTTGTAGTAGGGAAAAATTGGCTTTACGCAAAACTGTAACCATAGAGCTTTCCACCAGCCATATATGCATATAGTATAGGCTTATTCTTTCATTACTCTCTATGTGTTACATTGCCAGCATATTCCATGTGCTGACCCGTTTTTGGGCTGCAACGTTTCATGTTGCAGGATCTTACGACGAGTAAGTGATACGTTAGGGTTACGATTTCTACACTCAACTTTGTCGTTGGTGTTGATGGGAATCCACAACCTTGTTACTTCCGCTATTTGGATTGAGGTAATAGCATTTACGCTACTTTATACATGTGATTTACCTCTGTTATAAATCCTCGAGTACTGTGTGTGTCAGCATACCGATCCAGGGATGACACTTAAGCACAGAGACTTGATCCATTTGGGTCGGGTCGCTACACCCACTCTATGTAAACATAAAATAAATTTGGAAGAAGATGCCAAACCAGTCTGTGATCATCAACGAAGGCTGAATCCTAAGATGAATGAAGTGGTAAGAAAGGAAATACTAAAGCTTCTGGAGGCAGGTATAATTTATCCCGTTGCTGATAGTCAGTGGGTAAGTCCTGTCCATTGTGTCCCTAAGAAGGGAGGTATTACTGTTGTTCCTAATGATAAAGATGAATTTATTCCGCAAAGAATTATTACAGGTTATAGGATGGTAATTGATTTCCGCAAATTAAATAAGGCTACTAAGAAAGATCATTACCCCTTACCTTTAAACGATCAAATGCTAGAAAGATTATGCAAACATACACATTTTTGCTTTCTAGATGGTTATTCTGGTTTCTCTCAGATACATGTGTCAGCCAATGATCAATCAAAGACTACTTTTACTTGCCCTTTTGGTACTTTTGCTTATGGACTTATGACTTTGGTTTATGTAATGCACCTGGTACCTTTCAAAGATGCATGATGGCTATATTCTCTGACTTTTGTGAAAAGATTTGTGAGGTTTTCATGGACGACTTTTCCGTCTATGGATCCTCTTTTGATGAGTGCTTGAGCAACCTTGATCGAGTTTTACAGAGATGTGAAGAAACTAATCTTGTATTGAATTGGGAGAAGTTCCACTTTATGGTTAATGAAGGCATTTTCTTGGGGCATAAAGTTTCTGAAAGAGGTATTGAAGTTGATAAGGCCAAGGTTGATGCTATTGAAAAGATGCCATGTCCCGAGGACATCAAAGGTATAAGAAGTTTCCTTGGTCACGCCAGTTTTTATTGGAGGTTCATTAAGGACTTCTCAAAAATTTCTCGGCCTCTGACTAATTTATTACAAAAAGATATACCATATTTCTTTGATGATGATTGTGTAGAAGCATTTGAAATACTTAAGAAAGCATTGATCTCTGCACCTATTGTTCAGCCACCTGATTGGAATTTACCCTTTGAAATTATGTGTGATGCCAGTGATTATGCTGTAGGTGCTGTTCTAGGGCAAAGAGTGGATAAGAAATTAAATGTTATTCAATATGCTAGTAAAACTCTAGATAATGCTCAGAGAAATTATGCTACTACTGAAAAAGAATTCTTAGCAGTTGTATTTGCTTGTGATAAGTTTAGACCTTATATTGTTGATTCTAAAGTAACTATTCACACGGATCATGCTGCTATTAAATATCTTATGGAAAAGAAAGATGCTAAACCTAGACTTATTAGATGTGTTCTCTTGCTACAAGAATTTGATTTACATATTGTTGATAGAAAGGGAGCTGAGAACCCCGTTGCAGACAACTTGTCTAGGTTAGAAAATGTTCTTGATGACCCACTACCTATTGATGATAGCTTTCCCGATGAGCAATTAAATGTCATAAATGTTTCTCGTAGTACTCCATGGTATGCTGATTATGCTAATTACATTGTTGCTAAATTTATACCACATAGTTTCACATACCAGCAAAACAAGAAGTTTTTCTATGATTTGAGACATTACTTATGGGATGACCCACATCTTTATAAAGAAGGAGTAGATGGTGTTATTAGACGTTGTGTACCTGAGCATGAATAGGAACAGATCCTACGCAAGTGTCACTCCGAAGCTTATGGAGGGAACCACGCTGGAGATAGAACTGCACATAAGGTATTGCAATCCGGTTTTTATTGGCCTACTCTCTTCAAGGATGCCCGTAAATTTGTCTTATCTTTTGATGAATGTCAAAGAATTGGTAATATTAGTAGACGTCAAGAAATGCCTATGAACTATTCACTTGTTATTGAACCATTTGATGTTTGGGGATTTGATTATATGGGACCTTTTCCTGCCTCTAATGGATATACACATATTTTAGTTGATGTTGATTACGTTACTAAGTGGGTAGAAGCTATTCCAACTAGTAGTGCTGATCATAACACTTCTATTAAGATGCTGAAAGAAGTTATTTTCCCGAGGTTTGGAGTCCCTAGATATTTAATGACTGATGGTGGTTCACATTTTATTCATGGTGCTTTCCGTAAAATGCCTGCTAAGTATGATGTTAATCATAGAATTGCATCTCTTTATCACCCACAGTCTAGTGGTCAAGTAGAATTGAGTAATAGAGAGCTCAAATTAATTTTGCAAAAGACTGTTAATAGGTCTAGAAAGAATTGGTCCAAGAAACTTGATGATGCATTATGGGCCTATAGAACTGCATATAAAAATCCTATGGCTATGTCTCCGTATAAAATGGTTTATGGAAAAGCATGTCATTTACCTCTCGAACTAGAACATAAGGCATACTGGGCTATTAAAGAGCTCAACTATGATTTCAAACTTGCCGGTGAGAAGAGGTTATTTGATATTAGCTCACTTGATGAATGGAGAACCCAAGCTTATGAAAATGCCAAGTTGTTTAAAGAAAAAGTTAAAAGATGGCATGAAAAAAGGATACGAAAGTGTGAGTTTAATGTAGGTGATTATGTATTGCTATACAACTCTCGGTTAAGATTTTTTGCAGGAAAACTTCTCTCTAAATGGGAAGGCCCCTACGTTATCGAGGAGGTCTATCGTTCCGGTGCCATAAAAATCAAGAACTTCAAAGGCACAAATCCAAAGGTGGTGAACGGTCAAAGAATCAAGCATTATATCTCAGGTAATCCCATAAATGTTGAAACCAATGTTATTAAAACCGTAACCCCGGAGGAATGCATAAGGGACACTTTCCGAAACGTTTCAGACTCCGAAAAGGAATAGGTATGTGGTACGGTAAGTAAACCGACTCCAAAACAGTTTTTAAGGCAATATTTCTCCGTTTTGGAATATTTAGAAAAATAGAAAAATAAGAAGCAGTCCGGGAAGGACACGAGGCCTCCACGAGGGTGGAGGGCGCGCCCTACCCCCTGGGTGCGCCACCCTACCTCGTGGGCACCTCGTGTCCTTCCCGGACTGCTTCTTATTTTTCTATTTTTCTAAATAATCCAAAACGGAGAAATATTGCCTTAAAAACTGTTTTGGAGTCGGTTTACTTACCGTACCACATACCCCCTACCTCGTGGGCACCTCGTGTGCTCTCCGGAATCCGTTTTCTTGCACGGTACGTATTTTGGTCGGTAAAAATTCATTATATAATCCCCCGAAGGTTTTGACTCCTCTATCACGCAAATATCCTCTGTTCTTGTTTCGGGTTGTTTCCTGTCAGGGTTATCAAGACCAGGCATCATGTCGTCCCCCTCCTCAAACAATGGTGACAACGATGCTTGGCTAATGAAGATAGAGCTGAAGAGGGAAGAACCCATGGAGATCAACAAGGATGAAGGGATCAAGAAGGCCACGGAGGATTAAGCTCCGGCAGCAAGAGACATCCTTCAACTTCATCACAATCTTCTTACCCCAACTGAGATCGAAGCTTTCAAGATGCTTGAGTTAGCTCGTAGACAGAACAAGTATCTCACACTTGAAAAATATTTGTTGAAGGAGCATATCGTTGCATTCAAGGGCATTATCCGCAAGTTGGAGGACCTCTTACGCTCGATGTGCGACTGTCCATCATCACTGCCACCTTCCTCACCAACAAAGGAGACATAATCACATGGGTATGGGCACTCCCCTTGGCAAACTGCCAAGCTTGGGGGAGATGCCCCGGTATCGTATCACCATCACACTCCTTTCTTTACCCTTTTTCTTAGTTCGATCCTTTTAGTAGTATCTTGATCTAGTAGAATAAAGTTTATGGTATGATCTAGTTTTGAGTTTTGCTTTATGATCCTCTATATAATCGAGTCCGTGAGCTATATAATAAAGATCAGTGTTGAGTCAAGGGCTTGATTATTTTGCCATGATCTTGAGTGAATAAAAGAAAAGAGAAAAAGAATAAAAAGAAATAAAGAGTTCATATTGATCTTATTGAGAGTAATGACTTCACATAGAAAGAGTATGATGATTAAAAATTGTTGAGAGTTGGCAAACATAGCTTTGGTCATCGTTGAAATTAATAGGAAGTAATGAAGAAAGAGAGGTTTCACATATAAATATACTATCTTGGACATCTTTTATGATTGGGAGCACTCATTAAAATATGACATGCTAAAGAGTTGATGTTGGACAAGGAAGAAAACGTAATGAGTTATGTTTTCTTATATCTGAGATAAAGTATATGGTCATGGATCATCCAACATGTTGAGCTTGCCTTTCCCCCTCATGCTAGCCAAATTCTTTGCACCAAGTAGAGATACTACTTGTGCTTCCAAAAACCCTTAAACCAGTTTTGCCCTGAGAGTCCACCATACCTACCTATGGATTGAGTAAGATCCTTCAAGTAAGTTGTCATCGATGCAAGCAATAAAAATTGCTCTCTAAATATGTATGACTTATTAGTGTGGGATAAAATAAGATTTATACGATCTTGTGATGTGGAAGAAACAAAAGGGACGGACTGCATAATAAAGGTTCATATCACAAGTGGCAATATAAAGTGACGTTCTTTCGCATTAAGATTCTGTGCATCCAACCATAAAAGCGCATGGCAACCTCTGCTTCCCTCTGCGAAGGGCCTATCTTTTATTATTATCTTCTACCTTATGCAAGAGTCATGGTGATCTTCACCTTTCCTTTTTACATTTTATCCTTTGGCAAGCACAGGGTGTTGGAAAGATCCTGATAGATATATCTAATTGGATGTAAGTCAGCATGAGTTATTATTGTTGACATTACCCTTGAGGTGAAAGGTTGGCAGGCGAAACTCCACGACATTCTCCATCAACATCTTCACCAGCACCATCTCCTCTCAAAACCCTAGTTCATCTCTTGTATCCAATTCTTGTCTCCAAGTCAAGGTTTGGTACTAGTAGGTTGCTAGTAGTGTTGATTACTCCTTGTAGTTGATGCTAGTTGGTTTATTTGGTGGAAGATCATAAGTTCAGATCCTTTATGCATATTAATACCCCTCTGATTATGAACATGAATATGCTTTGTGATTATTACGTTTGTTCCTGAGGACATGGGAGAAGTCTTGCTATCAGTAGTCATGTGAATTTGGTATTCATTCGATATTTTCATGAGATGTATGTTGTCTATCCTCTAGTGGTGTTATGTGAATGTCGACTACATAACACTTCACCATTATTTGGGCCTATAGGAAGGCATTGGGAAGTAATAAGTAGATGATGGGTTGCTAGAGTGACAGAAGCTTAAACCCTAGTTTATGTGTTGCTTTGTAAGGGGCTGATTTGGATCAATTTGTTTCACGTTATGGTTAGGTTTACCTTAATACTTTTGTTGTAGTTGCGGATGCTTACAATAGAGGTTAATCATAAGTGGGATGCTTGTTCAAGTAAGAACAGCACCCAAGCACCGGTCCACCCACATATCAAATTATCAAAGTACCGAACGCGAATCATATGAACGTGATGAAAACTAGCTTGACGATAATTCCCATGTGTCCTCGGGAGCGTTTTCCTTTATATAAGAGTTTGTCCAGGCTTGTCCTTTGCTACAAAAAGGATTGGGCCACCTTGCTGCACTTTATTTAGTTTTGTTACTTGTTGCTCGTTACAAATTATCCTATCACAAAACTATCTGTTACCACTTATTTCAGTACTTGTTGAGAATACCTTGCTGAAAACCGCTTGTCATTTCCTTCTGCTCCTCGATGGGTTCGACACTCTTACTTATCGAAAGGACTACGATAGATCCCCTATACTTGTGGGTCATCACACTCACACTAGCACCCATGTCACATAAACCATGATAACACTGAAATAACTAGCATGCCAACAACAGGTCTATGTTTATCTTTTCTATCAGGTTTGGCAATTCTAGCAGCTTCTTCACAGAAGTAAATAACATGCCAATCAATATCGTCTTCCAAGAGATCTTTAACCATAGCAATGCTAGGTTCTACTTTAATTTGTTCATCAGGTTTAGGTGTTCTAACATAGCTTCTGTTAACCATAGTTGAAACTTTAGCATGTTCCTTTATCCTAACAGGGAAAGGTGGTTTCTCTATATAAGCAGGAGGAACAACTGGATCAACATTAGAGAGTATAGTTTCTTCTTTAATTGGTGCTGATTCTTTAATTTCTTCTTTAATAGGTGGATGATATATAAACCACTGCTCTTTAGGGAGTTCAACATGAGTAGCAAATGATTCACAAAAGGAGGCTACTATCTCAGAGTCAAGTCCATATTTAGTGCTAAACTTTTGAAAAGCATCGGTATCCATAAAAGATTTAACACAATCATACTTAAGTTCAATACCTAACTCTTTACCTTCGTCGAGTTCCCAATCTTCAGAGTTGCGTTTAATTCTTTCCAAAATATCCCACCGGAATTCAATAGTCTTCTTCATAAAATAACCGGCACAAGAAGTATCAAGCATGGTTTGATCATTACGAGAAAGCCGACATTAACAATTCTGAATAATAATTTCTCTTGAGAGCTCATGATTGGGGCATGAATATAACATTGACTTAAGCCTCCCCCGATCTAGAGCGATACTTTCTCCTTCACGAGGCCAAAAATTATATTATATTATTCCGATCACGATGAACTAGATGCATAGGATAAAAGTTTTGGTGGAACTCCAATTTCAAACGATTCCAATTCCATGATCCAATATCATCGCATAGCCTATACCATGTCAATGATTTTCCCTTCAAAGATAAAGGGAAAACATTTTTCATAACTTGATCCCTGGGTAAACCGGCAAGCTTAAACAATCCACAAATTTGTTCCACATATATCAAGTGCATATCAGGACATTCAGTTCCATCTCCTGCATAAGGATTAGCTAGCAGTTGTTCTATCATACCCGAAGGAATTTCATATTCAATATTTTCAGTAGGTGCAGTGGGTTGAGGGGAAGCTAATTGTGGTTCCGGACGAGGTGAAGATACCCCGAACAAACCCCTCAAAGGATTGTTTTCCATAGTAACAAGTGACAATAAATTTCAGCACACTATATAAATGTTTCCTTACCAAATTCCACTTACCAAAGGCGCTTCACTCCCCGGCAACGGCGCTAGAAAATAGCCTTGATGACCCACAAGTATAGGGGATCAATTGTATCTCTTTTCGATAAGTAAGAGTGTCGAACCCAATGAGGAGTTGAAGGAAATGACAAGTAGTTTTCAGTAAGGTATTGTGTGCAAGTGCTGAAATTGTAAGTAGCGAGTAGTTTGATAACAAGATAATTTGTAATGAGCAAGTAACGATAATAGTAAAAAGTATGCAGCAAGGTAGCCCAATCCTGTTGAGGCAAAGGACCGGCCAAAATCGTCTCTTATGATAAGCAAAGCATTCTTGAGGGTACACAGGAATTTCATCTAGTCACTTCCATCATGTTGGTTCGATTTGTGTTCGCTACTTTGATAATTTGATATGTGGGTGGACCGGTGCTTAGGTGTTGTTCTTACTTGAACAAACCTCCTACTTATGATTAACCATCCTGCAAGCATCCGCAACTATGAGAAAAGTATTCAGAATAAATTCTAACCATAGCATTAAAGTTTTGGATCCAATCGGTCCCTTACGGAATAGCGCATAAACTGGGGTTTAAGCTTCTGTCACTCTCGCAGCCCATCATATAATTGCTACTCCACAATGCATTCCCTTAGTCCCAAATATGGTGGAGTGTCATGTAGTCGACGTTCACATGACACCACTAATGGAATAACAACATGCATACTGTCAAAATATCGAGAACATATCAAGTTCACATGATTACTTGCAACATGATTTCTCCCTTGACCTCAAGAACAAAATTAACTACTCACAAATGATAAACATGCTCATGATCAGAGGGGTATTAAATAGCATAATGGATCTTAACATATAATTTTCCACCAAATAAACCATATAGTAATCAACTACAAGATGTAATCAACACTACTAGTAACCCCCTAGCACCAATCTAAAGTTTCGGTAACAAGATTGAATACAAGAGATGAACTAGCGTTTGAGATGAGATGGTAGTGAAGATGATGATGGAGATTGCCCTCCCCAAGATGGGAGAGTTGTTGGAGATGATGATGATGATTTCCCCCTCCGGGAGGAAAGTTCCCCCGGCAAAATCGCTCCGCCGGAGGGCAAAAGTGCTCCTGCCCAAGTTCCGCCTCGTGGCGGCGGCGCTCCGTGATACGTCTTCAACGTATCTATGATTTATGAAGTATTCATGCTATTATATTATCTGTTTTGGATGTTTATGGGCTTTATTATGCACTTTTATATTATTTTTGGGACTAACCTATTAACCGGAGGCCCAACCCAAATTGTTGTTTTTTGCCTATTTCAGTGTTTTGCAGAAAAGGAATATCAAACGAAGTCCAAACGGAATGAAACCTTCTGGAGAGTTATTTTTGGAACGGAAACAATCCAGGAGACTTGGAGTAGACGCCAGGGAAGCTTTGAGGTGGCCACGAGGCAGGGAGGGGCACTTGACCCCCTGGGCGCGCCCCCACTCTCGTGGCTCCCCTGACCGACTTCTTTCACCTATATATATCCATATACCCTAAAAACATCGGGGAACAGAATAGATCGGGAGTTCCGCCGCCGCAAGCCTCTGTAGCCACCAAAAACCAATCGGGACCCTGTTTCGGAACCCTGCCGGAGGGGGGGGGACCCTCACAAGTGGCCATCTTCATCATCCCGGCACTCTCCATGATGAGGAGGGAGTAGTTCACCCTCGGGGCTGAGGGTATGTACCAGTAGCTATGTGTTTGATCTCTCTCTTGTGTTCTTGATTTGGCACGATCTTGATGTATCGCGAGCTTTGCTATTATAGTTGGATCTTATGATGTTTCTCCCCCTCTACTGTCTTGTAATGGATTGAGTTTTCCCTTTGAAGTTATCTTATCGGATTGAGTCTTTAAGGATTTGAGAACACTTGATGTATGTCTTGCATGTGCTTATCTATGGTGACAATGGGTTATCATGTGATCTCCTTGAAGTATGTTTTGGTGATCGACTTGCTGGTTCCGTGACCTCGTGAACTTATGCATAGGGGTTGGCACACGTTTTCGTCTTGACTCTCCGGTAGAAACTTTGGGGCACTCTTTGAAGTACTTTTTGTTGGTTGAATAGATGAATCTGAGATTGTGTGATGCATATCGTATAATCCTACCCACAGATACTTGAGGTGACATTGGACTATCTAGGTGACTGTCGGCGTTCTGGGAACGGGGGTCCCCAGACTTGCCTGCCTGCGGCCTGCGGCGTGGCTCAAGTGGTGGCCCAGTACGGCCCATCTTCATCAACACAAGACTCAAGACCCTCGCGAGGGGCCAAGCCTCGCGGGGCGGACGACGCAAGGCTTCCTCAAGGACGGCCTCGCCAGGCAGGCTCGCGAGGAGGCAGAGAGATCAAGGCAGGGTACCTCGCGAGGTGCTCGTGACGCAAGCCATGACGATCGAGGCCAGGCGGGCGCCGGCCTGCGCAGTGTCCTTGTTTCCTCTTTGGTGCAAAGGGGCAAGCACAGACGTGGAGTACCGAGGCATCAGGCAAAGGTTGCCATTTCGGTGCAACGAGACCAAGGCCAGCGGAGCGGCAGGATGGAGGTCACCGTGGAGCCGAAGACGGCGTCATCACCAGTGCTTTTGGCAGCCGAATACCAACTTTAGTTAGGATAACTTGTACTAGATGTTCCCCTTCGAAATGGCCATTGTTGGCACCCTTCCCGCTCAGTATTTGGGGAGAGGCCCAGGGCCTCTATAAATAGAACTAGCCACCACAGAGTAGAGGCAGATCGGATAGAGCCCTAACCAAGAGAGAGAGAGAGAGAGAGAGAGAGAGAGAGAGAGAGGCGATCGAACTCACCCAAGCAGTTCATCGCACCAGCTCAAGAACACCTCTCGCGAGGCTGTTCTTCCCATGTACTGTTCATCATCAGCCCCTGAGGCAATCCACCCCACCAAACACTGGAGTAGGGTATTACACCACAACGGTGGCCCGAACCAGTATAAATCTCGTGTCCCTTGTGTTGTTCATCGTTTCCAGCTTAGATCTCACGAGGCGATCGGATGTAGATCGGTAGGGGAGAGATCTTCGTGCGCACCCCAGTGTTCGAACCTTAAGGGTCTTCCGGAACCCAACATCCGACATTTGGTGCGCCAGGTAGGGGGTGACGTCGGAATCTTTCTCCCGCTGTTCACGTTCGATCTTCCGTCGTGTCCATGACTGACGCTTGCCGGGCTCGCGCCGAGCGTCGGGCTGATCTCGCCGCCCGCGTCGCCCAGATGGCGCCCGTCGGCGGGCGCCCCCGTCGTTCCCCGTCGCCTGCCGCCAACGCCGCCACCGGCCCAGTGGGGAACGAGCAGCAAGCCTCGTCTCTGCATCCTTCGGTGCGGCAGGAAGGCCGCACAGCCACCCCGTCGCTGACTCCAGCCGATTCATCGTCCCACGCCTGTCGCGCCCCCACAGGCGCACACGCCGCGCTGCTCCTGGCGCGTGAGCTCCTGCACTACCGTCCCGTCAACGACCTCTATGAGGACTGGCTCGCCCACATCACCGAGCTCGTCAGTGCCGCAGGGGGCTCTCCTATGCCGTCCCTCTCGCTGCCTTGCCCTCCATCCTGCGCAGGAGGCGTGGATCAGGAGGTGCCTCCGCCACCTCCTCCCCAAGAAGGCGCCCTGGCTCCAAGGCGCGCGGCCCCAGGACGAGACCCACCGCGTCCGGCGCCTGCGTAGCAAGAAAGGAACTGCCAAGAGGTCCCTCGTCCCCAAGACGGTGCCCGCGTGCTCCCAGCACCGGTGCGCCATGACCGTATCCCCGTGCCACCACGTCAAGACCCCGCGCTGCTCCAAGAGGCGGCGCGCAGGAATCCCGAGGAGCAAGCCCAGCCTCAGCAGAGGGCTCCGGTGGCCACAGCAGGCTGTCGCGCCTTCACCCCCGAGCTACGCAGTGTTGCCTGGCTAGGAAAGTTCAAGCCTGACCTGCCTCCTTGCTATGATGACACTGCAGATCCTGCGGATATCCTACAGCTCTACGAGCTGGGCATCGAAGCCACCAACAGGGACGAAAAGGTCATGGCGAACTGGTTTCCCATGGCACTCAAGGACGGTGCCCGCACCTGGCTCCTGAACCTGGCTCCTGGCACGATCTCCTCCTGGGGAAAGATGCGCACCCGCTTCATCGCCAACTTCCAGGGCACTCGCGACCGTCCGCAGGCCGTGGGTGACCTGCGCCGCATGAAGCAGCAGCCTGGAGAGACCTTGCAGAAGTACATCCAGCATTTCAACAACACTCGCCTCAAGATCCCCAGGGTGACTGAGGAGGCCATCATTTCGACGTTCTCTCATGGCGTTCGCGACGTCAAGATGAAGGAGGAGCTGGAGATCCATGAAGATTTGTGTACGTCTCTGGAGTTGTTCAACCTGACGACCAAGTGCGCAGGGGCTGAGTAAGGGCGCCTCTCCCTTCTCGAGCTCCCAGCAGCGGACCCAGAAGAGAAGAAAGATAAGGCCAAGGATGTGAAGCGCAAGGGAGCAGCTGTACTCGCAGCGGAGCCGGACACCAAGCGCGGCAGGGATCAGCCAGAGTCGTCCAAGGGCAGCCGGTACTGTGTGTACCACGATCTCCACACCCACAACACCAACGAATGCCAAGAGCTCAGGGCCGTGCGAGAAGGCCGCCTCGGTCGACGCCCCGAGTGCAACGATCGGGGCTACAGATGAGGTGGAGCAAGAGGTGGAGGACGATGGGACGACCGTGGCCCTCGCCAAGGGTGGCGTGATCGACATCGCGAGGACCGCTGGCAGGACCAGCCTCGCGAGGGAGCCTGGAGAGATCAGCCTCGCGAGGACCGCCCGCAAGGCAACGCAGGCCTTCCTCCTCTGCCACCACCACCAAGAAGGACTGAAGACCATCATCAGGACGAGGGGGCTGGGGGCTTCCAAGAGCCACGTGCAATCGCTTGCATCCTGGGCGGTGCTCAGGCCCCAGCCTCACAGCGCATCTTCAAGCAGTTTGCTCGCGAAGTGAATGCAGTCCTCCCCAAGCTCGAGGCCACACTGTCGTGGAATTGTCACGGCAGATGTCCTCTTGCAAGGACTTAGTCGTGGAGCCATCGCAACTAGGAAGCTTAAAGGGGTTAACGGGACAAGGGACACGAGAGAGGTTTTATACTAGTTCGGCCCCTTACGATGAAGGTAAAGCCTACGTCTAGTTGGGTTGGTATTGCTAGGGTTTCGATGAGCAGGGAGCGAGATACGCTATGCCCGGCTCTCGATTAGATGTTCCTTGCCCTAAGCCGCCAGCGGGTCGTCCCCTTATATACACGGGTTGACGCCCTGCGGCATACAAAGTCCTGGCCGGCTCATAAACAGTGTCTGGCTCGGTGACTAGTTAATCCTGCTTTATAATACAAGTCATGCCATTACGGCGGTTTATCACTACGGGCCTTAAGTAGCCTGTGGGCTTTAGACCCTTTATTGAACCGCCATCTTCACGCTTAATCTTGGGCTTCATATGATGAATCACCTTTGCGTAACCCGGCCCCTCCTGGGCGGCTTACGCAAATAGTTATATCCCCAACATTAGGCCCCAGATTGATTTGAACCGGTTCATGTCGATCTTGAAATACCTTAAAGAAAAAAGCCTTATGTCTTCTGTCTGTGCAAAGGTTATACCCCGCCGTGACGTCATCTTCTGAATCTGTGACCACCCGTCGTGACGTCATAGTCCATTAAATTCATACTTTACTCCGTCATATCTTTAACGGATCTTTATCTTTACTGACCATTCCGAAAATCAAGGCGTCAGAGTCGTTGGATAATGATGCCTGGCCTCCTCGTTTCTCGTGCTTTCTCAGTCGGCCCTCCTTTATAAATAAGCACGGCCCCTAGGTCTTTTTCCATTCTTCCCCTTCGTTCGTCTTCTTCCTCTCGCGACCCCGCTGCTGCTCAAGCTCCGCCGTCGCCGCCGCAGCAGAGCGCCGCACCTTCATCGACTTTGGCCGCTGCATCGACCTGATACGTCCAGAGATCCGCGACGAACCCCCGCAGCAAGTATGCATCTGCAAGTTTTCTTCTTCCATGTACCTCAGATCCACATTAGGATTCTCGAGTTCCTCGGTGTTCTTCGTTGTTCGTCACGAACCCTTCGTTGATTTCGCCACCACAGCCTGATTCGATCTATAAGAGAGTAAAAAAACTCATGCGGTGGTTGTTCCGCCCCCTTTTAAAATGTAAACAAAACCCTTTTCACTTGCATAGAGGCTTCATTCGATCTTATGAACTCATCTGTATTGGCTTTAGGTCTGGAATATTTTCTTTTTCGGAACGACCATTTGATCCAAAATAATAACTGCAACTTGTGAAACCTGTTTGTTCCGTACTTAGTCAAAAATCTGTTTCCGTCAGATCCATTTAACCACAGCGACTCTCACCGCCGGCTAAAAAAAAACACTGATTGACAGCCTTGCCGACTTCTGGCGGTTAATAGTAACTTAACTGCTTCTGATATTTATAGCGGCTTAACATACCAGATACAATTAGCCATATGTCATTAGGCCCCTTCGTAAGCCGCCATATTGAATAAAATTTTGAAATGTTTTTCTCCGGGTTAAATTGAACCGGAGAATTTTATTTTTTCATAGGCTTTCATCTGCATAATGGCACCTGTCGGTGTCAAAACCGGCGGATCTCGGGTAGGGGGTCCCGAACTGTGCGTCTAGGCGGATGGTAACAGGAGACAAGGGACACGATGTTTACCTGGTTCGGGCCCTCTTGATGGAGGTAAAACCCCACGCCCCGCTTGATTGATATTGATATTGTGGATGTTTACAAGAGTGGATCTACCATGAGATCAAGGAGGCTAAACCCTAGAAGCTAGCCTATGGTCTGATTGTAAGGGTTGTTGTGATTGTCGCCCCACGGACTAAAGCCATCCGGTTTATATAGACACCGGAGAGGGCTAGGGTTACATAGAGTCGGTTACAATGGTAGGAGATCTACATATCCAGATCGCCAAGCTTGCCTTCCACGCCAAGGAAAGTCCCATCCGGACACGGGGTGAAGTCTTCAATCTTGTATCTTCATAGTCTTGGAGTCCGTCGATGATGATAGTCCGCAAATGATAGTTCGGCTGATGATGGTAGTCCGCTATCCGGACACCCCTAATCCAGACTCCTCAAGAGCCCTGAACCAGGCTTCAATGACGATAAGTCCGGCGTGTATATTGCTTGGCATTGCAAGGCGGGTTCCTCCTCCAAATGATAGAAGATTGTGAACACTACGATAGTGTCCGGCTCTGCAAAATAAATTCCACATCCCACCGTAGAGAGAATAATAATATATACACAAGTTCAATCTGCTGACGTTTTCCGTGGCATGACGTCACACCACTACCAAGCCATTACCCAAATTGTTTTTTACTTTACCACCTTAGCGCATTTAGCTAAGCGGTTTCTTGGCACGCCTTGTCAAGCAGAGATCGTGTTTCCCTTAATCCGGATTCTTATCAATACGGGCGGTAACCCAATCCGCCGCCGCCACGCCTCTATCGGCGAGTCCCAAATGGTCATGGAGTCGGCTCTTGGTATTCACCTCTTTATAACGGGACCAAGGCTCGTTTCTTTTCTTCAATCCTCCATCGAATCCTTTCCGCCCAAGTTCCAGCACCTAGAGCTCCCGATTCGAGCACTTCGGACCTTCAACGATGTCCGGTTCCGACCTCCGTGGTCGGTGGATGCCCTCCTCCGTCACGGAGGAGCGATGCTAAAGCTGCGGGATGCCAAGTACTGTCTTTTGAGATTTCGACAGGCTGCCTGCCAAGGGCAGGCCATCCCCACCCCGAGTCCGCAAGTATGTCGCTTTTGTATCCCACCTCCGTCGGGGTTTAGGCTTCCGATGGATCCTTTTGTGAGAGGGCTCATGTTTTACTATGGGTTGGAATTCCACGATTTGGCTCCGAGTCCATCCCCATATCTCTGCATTCATTGTCATCTCGAAGCCTTCCTCCCGCCACCCCTCACTTCGCTCGTGGCTGAAGACCTTCAATGTGGCGCCAAGATGATCGGGGCGTCAGCGGAGTGTGGCGGGCGGCCATAAGTAGGAGGGCCGATGCCCGTGGCCCTGGCTCCTTCCAAGAGGAGCTCGGCCTGTGGCAGCAAGAGTGGTTCTATATTACCGTTCCGAGGGGCGCAGACAAAAGCCCGCCCATATTCCGCCTGGGACCTCCACGACGATTGATGTCGGGTCAACCAAGGCTCAACGGGGGTCGTCAAAGGACGTGCCCCTACTGCAGGGCCGGATTCGAGATCTCCTAACGAGGGAGATCGATATGGTGGTGGTGATGCAGGTTATGCTAATTAGGCGTCTCCTGCCCTGCAAACGCCGCCCTCTCCGGCTATGGGAGTTCAATCCGGAGGGCCCACGGATTCTTCAACACTTCATGGGTATGACACCCCTGGAGATGTATAACTTGTTCTTTGGATCGCAAGAGGTGCGTCCGGAATTGACCGAGGATGCTGGACTAAGCTGCAATCGCCCTGATACTCAAGTAAGTAGTTCCAAGTCCGGACATACCGTTTGTTTGCCTTTCGATGATCCGCCTTATGACCGATCTCCTTCTACACAGGAGTGGATAGCGGAAGCAAAATTGATACGGTGTCCGGCCCCCCTCCCCGAGACCGCGCCGGATCCCGTGTTGGTCCGGATGCTGGAGGTTGCGCCTTCAGAGGAAGGCGAAGGGGAAAGCAAGGAAGATACTGCCCCGCCTAAGAAGGCTCTTGAAAGAGGGGGGATCGAAAATCCCTCCCTCCAAGGGGAGAAGAGGACTGCCTCCGAGGACCCGGGGGAAAAGCCCCTAAACGGGGGAAGAAATCTTCGCCAGAGGGTCTCAAGCGTCCGGGAGGCCCCGCTGCACAATCTCCCTTAATGAGTCAGCCCTCCAATGAGCCGTAAGTAGAAAGAAAGGAGTTTTATAATAAGGGACATCCCTATTTGTGCTTCGAGGATAACTAAAGTGTTCACCTTGTAGTTCGGATCTCCGCCCTTCGCAAATGAGCTCGTCTTGGGGACCTTCTTCCGGAGATGATGGAGAGCGAGACGCCCCGTCCGGGCGCTTGCCGGATAGGGCGGACGAGCTGAAGTGTAAATCACGAGGGAGCCCCGGTGTGGCAAAGCCGGATAGTTCGGCGCCAAGCGGTGTCTGGTGAAGGATCTGCTGAGAAGGCGTCTATCTCGTAAGATCAGCACGCATTGATGAGCATGGTGATTGAAAGGATTGCGCTCGCCAAGGCGGGTTGCATGATGCCGCGGGGAGTTTATCAAGCGGGGTTCGAGGTACGTAAAATGACACACCTTTTAACAGTTTTGCATATAGAATGCGCCTGTATAGATAGTAGCCCCCGAGACTCGGTAGGTTGTCGATATCGACAGCGCGTCGAGGATCAAAATCGCAGGTTTAAATTCCGCCGTGCCGATGCAGGTGGCGGGTCGTCCGGGGCCAGCCGGACTGATGGACTTGCTGAATTAAAGCGGCAACTCGATGTGGCGGATGAAGACATCGCTGATCAACAAAGCGACTTGATGAGTCGCAAGGTAAGGGTTCTTGGCGTCACGTGGTAAGGGAGCCGAAGCCAACTCCTTACAATATGTGCGTGAAATGCAGATAGTGCCGCTGCCGTGGAGAGTCTTCGGGCCGAACTTGCTCAAGCCAAGGAGCAGGCCAGAAGGAGTAATGCGGCGGCCTCGAGGGCGGCCGAGGAGTTAGCGGCCGAAAGGGTCGCACACTGCCGGAGCAGGGAAGAGGTGGCCGAAATGGCCTTGAACTTAAAAGATGCTACCGACCGCAATGAGGCTCTTGTGAAGGAGCGCCTAGCGGGGCAAGAAGACCTGGAGAAGGCCACCGCCGAAGCCAAGGATGCCCGCTCTGCAATGCGGGCTATAAAGGAGGAGCTGCGCCAGGCCGGAGATATTGTAGCTGGCAAGCCCTTTCTGCTGCGCCGAAGGTTTACGGATCCAAAGTATGCTCAGCTGGGCCAACTGTGGGGTTCAGAGGACCCTTATATGGACTTAGCAGCGAGTGCGGCGGATGCCGTTGTGCATTTTCGGAGTCAGAAGGATCACAAGACGGAAGAGTTGTTTTGGTCCCAATTCCATAGTCCGGAGCGTTCACTTCGCTGACCGACCGTTTGGCGAGTGGGCTGAGCTAAATAGGTTGTCCGGCTTGCTATGACGGATATAGTGACCCATATCTGGCGGATAGGCCCAAGCCAAGAGTTACTTTGGCTTGTTGCAGCAATTCTTGGGCGGTGCCGCATATCAAGGCGATGAAGCGGTCGGCCTGCATAGAGGGTGCGCGGATGGCGCCGCCCGTGAAGACACATTGGACAGAGATGGATGCCACCGCTGTTGCGACCCGGTTCGGATGATAACCGGTTACCCGCCGAGCACTATTTTGGCGAAGTGCTGCGTGGTGCTCGTGTAATAGAGTCGCAGTGCTCAAAAATGTTACGCTCAAATGAACGCTTGTAAAATGATATTTATGATGTAAGCGCCTTTTATACTTGTGCGCTCAAGTAATAGAATATCTCCTATGCGGCCGTTCATGTATACGTGTATAACCTGAAAGATGGCGATCGTCGGCTTCAGCCCCCATGCACAAGGTGCGGGGTGTTCATAAAAAATAGCGTTTTCACACTTAATCCGACGCCTCGGTCCTGTAAAGGAGGTGGTAGCGTAGCAAACGAGGCAACCGGACTATAAGGCTTTATCACTTTCACTTAGCCATGGAGTTCGAGGGTGGGGCTACGACATAGCCCCCGGGGGCACCGCGCTCTCGAATTGGGCGATATGTGCCTGGCCGAAACGGCCCTTCACAAAGCGGAGGAATCCTAAACATTCCCATAGTCGATCGAGTGGTTGAACAGTCTCGCTGTATCATGACAGTCAGTTTTCGGCTTTCATCGAGGTGCTCGCCAAATTAACTGGGCACAATCGCAATAGTTCTCCACGAGCCACGTTAGCCGATGATACGGAACGAAGGCAGCAAAACACAGGAGCCGGGCAAACCTAACATTTGACCAAAGACATGATTTGGAGCTGATGCATATAAGGCCTAACTCGAGACGCGAACACTCACGAAGGTGTTCAGTCTTTATAATAGCGGGCAAAACAAAGCCCTAAGCCCCTTCCGCCTGTGCAGGCAGATTCTTCGGGCGCTGCCGATGCCAAAACGCCAGTCTCCACTCTGGTTATAATGATAAACCAGGGGATTATAGCAACAAGAGACAGTAAGAAAGGTTTACGTAGGGTCTTAGTCTGAAAAGAGTCCTTGCAACGGGTCCCTACTGCACGTCTGCGCCTGTGTCTCCGTTGTGCCGTATCCTGGACGGTTGTGCACGCTGTTCATCCGTAAAAAGAGAAGAACTTGGTTGGAAAAGAAATCGTGCGAGAAAGTGCATATAAAATTGAAAATAGGGATTAAGAAAGCTGAGCCTATGCTAGCTCATTATGGCCTATATGTGCAAACCCTTGTGATGGGATGTGCGACTAGGTAGCCCCTAGCTTATTTATTCCGGACTCGTCCATCCGTGTCCGGGGTCTCAAGCGACCTTTTAATGAAATGATGCCACGTGGACCCGGGCATTTTAAGCGTAAGAGACGCGTAATGTGGTATTGCATTGAAGCAGACGAAAGCTTCCCGTCCCAGTGATGCTTGATAGCCACTTTTAAATGGGGCGACATGAAAGGTTAGCTTTTTTCGTCGGTAGTTGTCAGGTGACCCTGACACAACTTCTAGTAATAATGAAATTGCGCACCTGGCGTAAGGGCCTGGCACCCCTCCTTTGAAGGGAGTGCGGCTATGCCAAATTGTGGTAGGGTCTATCCCCACTTGGTTTAAACCGGCGGATCTCGGGTAGGGGGTCCCGAACTGTGCGTCTAGGCGGATGGTAACAGGAGACAAGGGACACGATGTTTACCCATGTTCGGGCCCTCTTGATGGAGGTAAACCCTACGTCCCGCTTGATTGATATTGATATTGTGGATGTTTACAAGAGTGGATCTACCACGAGATCAAGGAGGCTAAACCCTAGAAGCTAGCCTATGGTATGATTGTAAGGGTTGTTGTGATTGTCGCCCCACGGACTAAAGCCATCCGGTTTATATAGACAACGGAGAGGGCTAGGGTTACATAGAGTCGGTTACAATGGTAGGAGATCTACATATCCAGATCGCCAAGCTTGCCTTCCACGCCAAGGGAAGTCCCATCCGGACACGGGTGAAGTCTTCAATCTTGTATCTTCATAGTCTTGGAGTCCGGTCGATGATGATAGTCCGCAAATGATAGTTCGGTTGATGATGGTAGTCCGCTATCCGGACACCCCTAATCCAGACTCCTCAAGACCCAAGGCTCCCAAAGCACCCGTGACTCAGAATCGGGTCAAGTCCATTGTTACTGAAAACACCTTGTCTGACTTCGTGAAGACTGGCTATCTGCCAAAGAAAGAAGTCATGTCTTATTGTGCTCCTAATCCGTCAGAAGAAAAACCTCAACCCAAGGAGGGGGAAGTGATCTTTTTTACTGATCATATGAACCGAGGCTTTTCTTCACCCGGCTCAAAATTCTTCAGGGATGTTTTACACTTTTTTGACCTCAGACCTCAAGATATCGGGCCCAACTCCGTGTCAAACATTTGCAACTTCCTAGTCTTTTGCGACGTGTATCTTGGAGAAGAACCCAACCTATTGCTTTTCAGAGAATTGTTTTATTTAAACCGCCAGAATGAACGTGCCAACGGGCCCAGCCTGGAACTTGGTGGTATCTCCATTCAGTGACGGATGGACTGCCTTTTCCCATATGCTGAACTGCCAAGCCACCCTAAGTATTGGAACCAGACGTGGTTCTATTGCCAGGATGCTTCTCTGGCTGATGAGAACCCACTGCCCAGCTTTCGCGCTCTGCTCCTTGAATCCAACCATCCACTGCCGGACAGGTTATCTGCCGTTGGACGCCTACAGCTTGCTCCTACCATAAAGAAAATCAAAGCTCTCTTGGGGAACCGCTTAGATGGCATTGATTTGGTCCATGTCTGGATCTCATGGCGGGTGATTCCGTTAAGCCGCCGCCCCGGCTTGATGTGCACTTACATAGGCGAAAAGGATGACCAGTTGCGTCATTGTCCTGATGACTTACCTGATGACATGGTTGAAGCCACGACCCAATCTCTTTTGAAAGAGGGCTCAGTGGTCAGTAACACCTTCGACTTACTTCCATTCTGCAAAAATAATCCGGCTCCTGCAGTAAGTCATCAATCTAAAAATTTACTCTTTTTGTGGAATGCCTTGGTTTTACTCATAACCTTTTCTCATTATTCGCAGGCAAATAAAATTTTCTGGAAGGTCAAATATGATCATGAGGCTGCCAAACAAGCCAGAGCGGCCAAGAGAGCCAAGAGGAAAACCGCCAAAGCAGGAACCCAGAGGAAGAAGAAGCCAAGTGCTTCAGATTTGCTCAAACTGGATGACTCCTCTGATGATGAAGAAGAGGTAATCCCTAACTCCCCTGATTCCTTTACCATCATCTTATTGACATTAATTTCCTTCAGGAGGACACGGGAAATAGCCAAGCAGTTGAGGAAGAGGTAACTATAATTTCCTCCGACTCCGAGCCTTTGCCAAGGCAGAAAGTCCGAAGAGTGACCCGGAAAGTAAGATTTTCACATCCTTTAGCTTACCAAGATCCTCAATTTCTTTTGAAGCGTCAGACTCATGAGAGCCGGAGGCAGACCCGGACCAGCAAAGACGCAGAACTCTCCTCCGGCTTACCTGATGTGACAAGGAAGCGCCGGACTGAGGTTATCTACGATTTACATTCTTTTTCACCTTTGGCGGGTTTCATTCGTCAACCCCTCAATTCATCTGACTCAAACGATCAAGACACTTCACCTTCCTCTGGCGAATCCATGCAATCCAACATGTCGGCTTTCAAAAATGCTCCAGGGTAATGTCAACTTGTTTATCTTTATGGTTATCTTACTCATGTTTTTGTACTAACCTTTCTGATTTGCACACAGCGTACAAGTGAAGCCCAACAAAAGGGCGAAGAAAAATAAGCCGGCTGAAAAACCGGTCGTGACTGACCCGGAGCTCGGAACAACCGCTCCTGACACCTCCACACATGAGACGCCGCCTGAACCGGCCCATGATATTCCAGCACCAACTTCTGATCCGCCTGTCGAACTAGCTCTGGACGGCTCTGATAACCCGGAGACTCCTAGCCTAGCCAAAACAGATGACCCGGAAGTCGAGATTCTTAAGACTCAGTTTGTTGAACCGGGAAGACCCACTTTACTTGCTAAGTGCTCTGCCAAGGAAGAACTTTTGGAGCGCCGAAAAGCCAAGCTGGACGTCACTGATTATACTCATCTGAGAATTGGAGAAATTGTCTCTGGATATATATAAGTCAAGTGCATAGCAGCCGTGACCTGGAAATTGATATGGTGAAACAAATACACCAAAAATATGAGGTATAACTCTTGTTGCTATTCTTTATTCCTCCTTACTATAACATCCCCCAAGTCTATTGCTTATGAGGAAAATATGATGTAGACTTAATATTGGCTTGGTAATGTTTGCCCGAATCTCAGCTTATCCTGCAGAACCCTTAGGCCGGCTTAAACCCAGATGTTTGAACCGGTCCTTATCATGCTGTAATAAAATATTTGAACTGCAATATGCATTAGCCCCCAAGTGCCAAGTATCTTTGCTTGCAAAATGCTTGGGACTTAATTTCCATGAACCTCCATAGTAATTCAGATTTCTTCAGCATACATTAGCCCCCAAGTGTCAAGTATCTTTGTTTGCAAAGTGCTTGGGACTTAATGCTATATTATAACAATGTTGATTGTAACCCGGCGTTGATTCAGGCCACCATAAGTCATTTTGAGTCGGAGATTGCTGATTTGAAGAGTCGCTTCGAAGCTCAAGAAACTGAAATCCAAAAGGCCAACTCCAAATTTGAGTTCAGCGTATCTGAACAAGAGAAATTGAAGAAAAGCTTTGAAGCTGATAAGAAGGTATGGGCTGATGAAAAGGCCTCCTTGGTCACCCGAGCAGAGAAAGCAGAAGCAGCTCTCATAGATACAACGGCTGAGTTAACCAGCTTAAAACGCCATATATCTCAGATGGTCTCAACAATATTTGGTAAGCTATTCTGCAAGTGTTAAATACTGTAAATCTTTTTTCGGCAAGTATCTGTTTTGTCATCTTCGGCTCACCTGTGTTTGTTAATGCAGGCCCCAGGAGCTCTAATCTGAACCAGAACATGTTAACAAAGCTGAAGGCGGTTTATACATTAGTGGAACAACTCTACACCGGGTCACAACGCGCTTGGGCCGTTGTGGCTTTGTCAAATGAGGTTCCTAATCTCCTGGCTGATGTATTGAGCCGACTTGCTGTGCTCCCTCAACGGGTCCAAGAATTGAGACGTGCTTCTGCAAGAGCCGGAGCCATAGCCGCCTTAAGCCGGGCCAAGGCATGGTTAACAGAGCTGGACCCGGCCGACATCTCCCTTGGATATCCAAGCTTTAAGGAGGATGGCACCACATTTGAGGAGAAGGACTTCACCGCCTGCGTGAAGGAAATACGTCCTGTGGCCACTCTGATCGGGAATGACACGGACCTCACCAAGTACTAGCCGGGTTACGACAGCCAAAATTAGAGGATCGCAACGCCACACTATGATGTAGTCAGCTTGATCCCTCCAATTCGTAAGCATACCTTCGTCCCCGAAGTCGATCTGGCCGGGTTAATTGATGATGAAGCAGAATTTGATGCTTTGAGTGGCATTGACTGGTCATCATCAACCTTCCAGGACAGGGCAACTAGACAGAGGAGCGTAAAGGGATAACCCGGAAGCTTCAGGTCAACAAAACGAGTGATCCGTCGGGCGTCTCATTTTCATGTCTTATGGGAAACAAAGCTTCATTATCCAGACTTGGGGACTCATGTAATAGGGTAGTAAAACACTTAATTTTTTGTTAGCGCGCACATTTGAGATGCTTCAATTCTTTTGTAGACCGCTATCATTATATTCTTCCGGTTTATGTTGATCTTCTGCCTTAATTGCCCTGCATACAGAACAAAACACAAGTCCCTTGGCGGCTTACCGCATGACGGGTCATATCTTGTACAGATTACCCGGAGTATGAATCAAAAAATCATAAAAAGGCCGGCTTTCAACTATATCCGAGAGACATAATCGTAACAGCATACCTGTGATCCTTTGATTACCTTGTCGGCTTATCTGACCCGAATAATGAGGGTAAGCTTTTTAATCCTGAAACCTGGCACATATGAATCTTGTTTATGCACTAACAACTGTATTTGATCAAAATTAAGCCGGTGGGATAAAAATCACCCCCATAAACGCTTTCACAAAAAAGATCTCAAATAGTCAAACAATTGTGATTGCAAATGTGTTATGAAGAATAGACAAAATTCAAAGGCTTCTGATTCGAATACGATCAGAAAACCGTTCCAAAGGGGTTAAGCTAAGATTCGGATACAATCATATAGCCCCCAGTGGCTTTGGCGATGCCGATCAAGTGGGTATCGACAGCTATGTTCTCTTTGGTTCGAATACGACCTATGTTTGAACAGGAAGCCCCCAAGTGACCATAAGAGTTGGTTTAATGACGCTGATTCGAATACGATCCACGTCAGACCCAAAGGGGTTGAGCTATGGTTCAGATATGATCAAGAAGCCCCTAGTGGGTTTGGCAGTATGCCGATCAAGAGGGTATCGACAGCTATGTTCTCTTTGGTTCGAATACGACATATGTTTGAACAGGAAGCCCCCTAGTGATCATGGCTAGATTCAGATATGATCATAAGCCGTACCAAAGGGAAAGCCGAATTCCAATATGATCCGCTCCCTATTGGTTGCTTCAACAACATAATAAGGAAGACATGTAAACATTTGAGGATGAAAAGGACGGAGGTCCTGCTTTATTGCTTTTCACAATATATACATCAAAATATGTACATCCTGAGAGCCGGTGGCTCAAGTGTAGTAAGGCCGAAGATGAACAATATTCCACGGCCGACGGGTCTCCTCCTCCGACTTACGTGAGTCTTTGTGCTCTCGAACATTGATGAGGTAGTATGACCCGTTGTTCAGGTTCTTGCTGACCACAAAGGGTCCTTCCCAAGGGGGGATAGCTTGTGCATATGGGATTGTTCCTGGATGAGCCGGAGCACTAAATCACCTTCCTGAATGGTTCTGGATCTAACCCGGCGGCTGTGGTAGCGGCGCAGGTCTTGCTGGTAAATCGCCAAGCGGGCTATTGCCAAGTCTCGCTCTTCATCCAACAAATCAAGTGCATCCTGACGAGCTTTTTCATTATCAGCCTCAATGTAAGCCGCCACGCGGGGCGAGTCATGACGGATGTCGCTTAGCAGGACCGCCTCTGCTCCGTACACCATGAAGAAAGGTGTATAACCCGTAGATCTGTTAGGTGTAGTGTTGATGCTCCAAATCACAGAGGGTAATTCCTCCACCCAACAACCCGGCGTCCGCTGTAAGGGGACCAAGAGCCGGGGTTTTATACCTTTCAAGATCTCCTGATTGGCTCTTTCTGCTTGACCATTGGATTGAGGATGAGCTACCGCCGAAACATCAAGCCAGATATGTTCTCGTTGATAGAACTCTTCCATAGCACGTTTGGAGAGATTAGTGCATTTATAAATTATGATGCTGTGTGGAAAACCAAAGTGAAAAATCACCTTTTTCATGAACTGAACCGCCGTGGCTGCATCACACTTACTGACCGGCTCTGCCTCAACCCACTTTGTAAATTTATCCACCGCCACTAGGAGGTGTGTCTTTTTATCCTTATACCTTTTGAAAGGCCCGACCATATCAAGCCTCCAGACTGCAAACGGCCAAGTAATTGGAATCATCCTCAATTCTTGAGCCGACACATGAGCTCGTCGTGAGAATTTTTGACAACCGTCACATTTACTGACCAGATCTTCCGCATCAGCATGAGCCGTCAGCCAATAAAAACCATGATGGAAAGCCTTAGCCACAAGAGATTTTGAGCCGGCATGATGACCACAATCTCCTTCATGGATCTCCCGAAGTATTTCCTGACCTTCCGCAGGTGATACACAACGTTGAAACGCCCCAGTGACACTGCGATGATGCAGCTCACCATGAACAATGGTCATGGATTTAGACTTCCGGATGATTTGTCTCGCCAAGGTCTCATACTTGGTCAACTCTCCCCGGGTCATGTAAGCCAAATATGGCACTGTCCAATCCTGGATGACGTGCAGAGCTGCCACCAACTGTGCTTCCGGGTCTGGAACAGCTAAGTCCTCCTCTGTGGGTAACTTGACAGAAGGATTATGCAAAACATCCAAAAAGGTGTTAGGCGGTACTGGCTTACGTTGAGATCCCAGCCGGCTTAAACCATCAGTCGCCTCATTCCTACTTCGATCAATGTGCTCCACTTGATAACCCTTGAAGTGCCCAGCTACATCATCAACTTCACGACGATAAGCAGCCATGAGGGGGTCCTTGGAGTCCCACTTGCCTGACACCTATTGAGCCACGAGATCTGGGTCGCCCAAGCACCTTACCTGGCTCAAATTCATCTCTTTGGCCATCCGAAGACCATGGAGTAAGGCCTCATATTCAGCTGCAATGTTAGTACAAGGAAACATGAGCCGGAGAACATAACAAAATTTGTCACCGAGGGAAGTTAAAACGACTCCAGCCCCCGAGCCTTCCAACTGCCTGGATCCATCAAAATGAATAGTCCAATATGTGTTATCCGTCTTCTCCTCAGGTGTCTGCAGCTCTGTCCAATCATTGATGAAGTCCACCGCTGCTTGAGATTTAATAGCAAAGGCGTGGCACATACTTCAAACCATGAGGCCCAAGCTCAATTGCCCACTTGGCGACTCGCCCCGTGGCCTCTCTATTCGGATGATGTCTCCCAAAGGAGCAGAGCTTATCACGTTGATGGGGTGACCTCGAAGTATTGCTTAAGCTTCCGGCTAGCCATGAACACCCCATAAACAAGCTTCTCGCCAATGCGGATATCTTTGCTTAGACTCAATGAGCACCTCATCGATGTAGTAAACCGTCGTTGAACCGATGCTCCTTGCCAGCCTCCTTGCGCCCACCACAATTGCAACATCGACAAAGACGTGAGTTAGCAGCCACGATAATAGCAGCGCTCTTTATCAACGGAGACGAAGAACCGGCGGTTCGCATAACCGCCTCTTTAAATCTTCAAAGGCAGCATCGCAGATCACCCATACAAACCTCGCTCGCTTTCTTCATCATCTGATACAACGGTCTGGCCTTCTCACCTAACCGGCTTATGAACCGGCTTAAAGCCACGATACGACCCGCCAGTTGCTGGACATCATTGATGCACGCCGGTTTAGCCAAAGAGGTAATTGCCTTGATCTTCTCCAGATTAGCTTCAATGCGTCTATTAGAGACCAAAAAACCCAAAACTTTGCCTACTGTCACACCAAACACACATTTGGCCAGGTTAAGCATCATCTTGTAGACCCGGAGATTATCAAAGGTTTCCTTCAGATCATCTATTAAGGTTTCCTTCTCTCTGGACTTCACCACTATATCATCCACATAAGCATGAACATTGCGCCCAATCTGATTGTGGAGACAGCTTTGTACACACCGCCGATAAGTCGGTCGGGCACTCTTGAGCCCAAAAGGCATAGACACATAGAAGAAGGCTCCAAACGGAGTAATGAAGGACGTCTTCTCCTGGTCCTTAACTGCCATCTTGATCTGATGATAACCAGAGTAAGCATCCAAAAAGCTCAAACGCTCACAACCCGCCGTGGCATTAATGATTTGATCAATACGGGGGAGAGCAAAAGGATCAGCCGGACAAGCCTTATTTAAGTCCGTGTAATCCACACACACCCGCCAGGTGCCATTCTTCTTAAGTACAAGCACCGGGTTAGCCAACCACTCAAGGTGAAAAACTTCAACAATAAACCCGGCCGCCAAGAGCCGGGCCACCTCCTCACCAATAGCTTTCGGTCTCTCTTCGTTGAACCGCCGAAGAAATTGTCTGACCGGCTTAAACTTCGGATCAATATTAAGAGTGTGCTCAGCGAGTTCCCTCGTACACTCGGCATGTCAGAAGGTTTCCATGCAAAGATGTCCCGATTCTCATAGATGAACTCGATGAGTGCGCTTTCCTAGGATCCAGATTGGCACTGGTGCTGAATTGTTTAGATGAGTCGCCTGGAGTAAAACCAACAAGCTTGGTTTCATCAGCTGATTTAAACTTCATCGCCGGGTCATGCTCTATGGTCGGCTTCTTCAGAGATGTCATATCTGTCGGGTCAACGTTATTTTGATAAAACTTTAGCTCCTCCGCTGCGCAAACCGACTCGGCATAAGCCGCATCGCCCTCCTCACATTCCAGGGCTATCTTTCGACTCCCATGCACAGTAATGGTGCCCTTATGACCCGGCATCTTGAGCTTCAAATAAACATAACACGGCCGTGCCATGAACTTTGCATAAGCCGGTCGTCCAAGCAGAGCGTGATATGGGCTTTTGATCTTGACCACCTCAAAGGTTAACTTCTCAGCCCTAGAATCATATTCATCTCCAAAGGCCACCTCCAGCTCAATTTTTCCAACTGGGTATGCCGACTTACCAGGCACCACTCCATGGAAAACGGTGTTGGTTTTCTTCAAATTTTTGTCAGTCAACCCCATACGTCGAAAGGTCTCATAATAGAGGATGTTGATGATGCTACCTCCATCCATGAGTACCTTAGTAAACTTATATCCACCGACTTGAGGTGCTACCACCATATTAATCGACCCGGATTGTCAACCCGGGAGGGTGATCCTCTCTACTCCACACAATAGGCTGCTCGACCACCTTAAATAACGGGAACCGCCGCTCGACAATGCTCATAGCCTTTTATGAAGCTTTTCGTCCCGCTTGCATAAGCTAGTGGTGAGCACATGATACCGCCCACTATTCAGCTGCTTTGGATTGCTCGATACTGATCACGCTGCTGCCGACCTCCCCGACCAGATCACCGGTGATTATAGCCACCTCGATTTTCCCGAAAGCCGGAATTTGAACCACCACCCAGGCCATGAAAACCGCCAGCACCTGAGCCGCCACCCGACCCATAATTGTCGTCAAACATGTTGAGATTCTTGAAAGCCTTCATGATCGCGCAATCCTTCCATAAGTGAGTGGCCGGCCTTTCCCGGGTGCCATGTCTCGGACAGGGTTCATTGAGTAGCTGCTCAAGAGATGGACCTGACCCGCCAGATCGAGGGGGCGGCCTCCCCTTTCATCTCTGATTGTTACCTTGCACATTAGCGTTGGCCACAAACTCCAGATTACCATCGGCTTTACACTTGTTGCCTACTTGATTTGCCGGGTTATGTTGCTGGCCCTTTCCATTGCCGTTCTTCTTTCCCTTCCCCGTATTTTCCTCATCAGACGCAGGATCCTTGGTACTATCAGAATCGGTGTATTTGACTAGAGCCGCCATCAGCTGACCCATATCATTACAATCACGCTTGAGGCGCCTCAGCTCGCCTCAAATGTTCAAATCGGCAATTTTTCTCCAAAGATGAGGATCGCAGAACCAGATCCATCTTGTCGCATTTAATGTATTATCTCCTTGACTGGCGCACTCCAATGAGTGGTAGATTCACCTCCTCTTGCTTACAATTAGTTAAGTACATAATTGACATGGACTGCTTGCAGGTGTCTTTGAAGTTCTGGATGAACCGGGCCTTTAACTCCACCCACGAGCCAATGGAATTAGGCGGCAAGCCCTTTAACCATGTCCGGGCCTTTCCATCCAACATCATGGTGAAGTACTTAGCCATTGCCGCATCATTGACCTCCAACAGTTCCATGGTCATCTCATAGCTTTCGATCCACGCCCCAGGCTGTAAGTCGGTCGTATAATTTGGCACCTTTCAGGGTCCCTTGAATTCCTTGGGCAGATGCACATTACGCAAAGCCGACACTAAACAAGGAACACAGCCGGTTCTAGTGGCCACTCCTGCCTCAACAGAAGTTGTTGGATAGTCCAGGAAGGTTTGATGAGCCGCCTGCTGAGCCGCTAGTTGAGCCGCCCGCTCGTCCTCTTGACGTATCCCGTCCTGCACCGGATTATAACTGCCGGGCTTGTTACGGCGCTGGGCGTTGCTTGACAAAGCTTCCGACTCCATGTGCCTGCTATAATTCGGACTCCGGCTTGGGCGAGGAGTCGAATGAATCCTGTCTCGACTATAGGAATAAGCCTCTTGCTGAGCCAGAGCCGTTTGGACGAGTTCTCTAATCTCGTCTCCACCGTTGTTGGATCATCACCGTCCACCGGGAGAGCCGCCAAATGTGCCGATGCTGCAATCAGGTTCTCCATGGGGTTAGAAAAGTGACCCGGTGGTGTTGGTACATAGCGGGGCGGGGCCATATTCCCATGAGGAGGTGCCATCACCCGAGGCTGAACCGGTCCCCCTGCCCCGGATGTCATGAATTGATTTTCTTCTGGCGGGTTACTAGGGCCGGCTCCGGGTGTAGCGAAAAGGTTTTGAGGATCATAAAACGGAGGCAAACGGGATTGAGTTTTCTGGTGTCTCCTCCTCATCACCTCGTTAGATGCGTTCAGGCTCATCGTAAGCTGGAAAACCTCTGACTGGAGCTGTTGGGCCCGTGAATCCAAAGCCGCCCGTTCTGCGGCCAACCTGGTGTCCTCAGCTGCTAAGGCCTCCTTGGCCCGAGCTATTTCCTCACGCACCTGTGCTACCTCTGCATCATGCTCATCTTGACTTGCAGGAATAATTGTGGCGGTTAATGTGTACGCCACTTATCCATGAGATCAAGCAAGACTGAGCGGGCGGGCGACAGGCCTCCCGCCCCCGCCGCCCCGACCCGGACGTTATTGCTGCCGCAGCTATAGAGTTTTGGCCAGGTTGAGTACCAGCCATGAAGACCCCTACCCAGCTTGACGGCTCAAAGGAGTCCGGAATACTTCTGCCATCGGAACAGCCCCCAAGCCTACCATCTTGCAATTGATACAACGAATCCGTCTCACCAGTGGATGAATCACCATCGGAGTGGACGGCCGTCTCACCGCCGTCTGCAGATCCTTCAGAAAGTTCTCCTCCGTGGATGCAACCCACGAAGGCACGCTTCATGATGGGTTGAGTTCGGGCAGGTCTCGCACGCTGAGCCGTCTCAACAATGTCAGTGCAGTTGTCCGGCTCAGGGCCCGGCTCACCGATCCGTCCGATGAAGACGTGGATTCCGCCGAAGGGAACCTGCACCAGACTAATTGAGCGGCGTCGGGCCCCACCACGCTGTCGATGTAGATCTTGCCGCGACGACTCTTGGTCATCCGGCCCACAGCGTATCCCTTGAGCCCTTTGAAGTTGCCCTTCAAGAACTCAAATCCACCATGCGCTGGCCCCACGGTGGGCGCCAACTCTCGTGGAATTGTCACGGCAGATGTCCTCTTGCAAGGACTTAGTCGTGGAGCCATCGCAACTAGGAAGCTTAAAGGGGTTAACGGGACAAGGGACATGAGAGAGGTTTTATACTAGTTCGGCCCCTTACAATGAAGGTAAAGCCTAATGTAACACCCCGGATGTAACTTTCCATATTTGTAACTCCAACTCTTGCCATTTTCGGCATTGTGATATGAGATTCCCTCCGTGATTGGGTTTTTCTTCATTTTTGCATTTTGTCCATGTCATGCATTTCATATCATGTCATCATGTGCATCGCATTCGCATACGTGTTCGTCTCATGCATCCGAGCATTTTCCCCGTTGTCCGTTTTGAAATCCGGCACTCCTATGTTCCCCGTCGTCCCCTTCTACATTTTTCCATGAGCGGGTACTAAACTTTCTCGGAATGGACCGAGCCTTGCCAAGTGGCCTTGGTACACCACCGGTAGACCACCTGTCAAGTTTCGGGTCATTTGGAGCTCGTTTGGTACTCCAACGGTTAACCGCATAACCGCAAAGGCCTCTTTTGAGTTGCAGCCCAATACCCCTTCAAAACAGCCCAATAACCCATCTAAGTCACTTCCATGCTCTCCGTCGTCGGATCACGATCGTGTGGGCGAAAACCGCACCTCATTTGGAGCTTCCTAGTTCCTTCTACCTATAAATATGTGCACTCCCCCGAATTTTCCCGGATCCCCAAACCCTAGCCCGCTCCTCCGCCGCCGCCGGACACGTCCAGGCGAGCCGGACACGTCCGTCCACCGCCGCCCGGCCAATCCGGGGCCACCACGTGGGCGCCCCACTTCGCCACGCCGCCCAAGGGCCCAAAGGGCCTTCCAGCCACACGCGCACAGACTCACAGGCCGCCCATGGATCTCTCCGCCGCCTCAGCCGCCACCCGCCACCGAGCTTCGCCTCCGCCTGCCCGCCTCGCCCGCGCCTGTCAGCGCCAAGGCCCAGCTCGATCAAGGCCGCCCCCGGCCGGCCCCGGCCTCGTCCCCTCCGGCCGCCCCTTCCTCCTTCTCCGGCGAGCCGCCGCTCCGGCCGGCGAACCTCGGTTCGCGCGCCCCGGATCTCAGATCCAAAAATCACCTCGGTTGACTTTCCTTCTCCCCGAAATTTTCTCCAAGTTTTTATTCTGTCATTATTTTGTTGCATTTTCATCATGCCATAACTTTGCACCCGTGGCTCCGTTTCGTGCGTGTAGCATACCCAAATGTTCGCCTCGATGAGTACATCATTTCATATCATTGCATCATTTTCATTTGAGCTCACCTCGATGCCCGAAATACTATTAGAAGAGGGCTATGTGATGTTAGTTTCAGATTCTTAACAGAACATGCACTTTTGTCATTTTTGCCATGATTGATGTGTGCATCCTATGATCTTGAGTCCTACATGTGTTTTGTAATATGCCATGCCATCTTTACAGGGGTGTATGCCATGTATTTTTGTGATCTCTGTGGTGACTAGCACAAGCATGCAAACTAGGCTTCATGATGTTGCTGATTTCAGCCCCTGTTTTGCTGATATTTATATGCCATGTAAACTTGATTCTACAGAGAGATCCATGCATATTTTGAGATACTTCAGTAAGGATGTTTTGAACATATGGTTATGATCTATCCATCCATGCCCTTTTTTGAAATTATGGAGTGCCATAGCTTTAGTAAATCGAGCTCTACTTTTGCTATAAAATGTTTCCTGGCAGGTTGTTTACATGTTATTCAATTTTGCCAAGGTTGTTGTAGTTGATCCGTGTATGCTATGATGTTGTTCTTGCCATGTATAGCTTCTATGCCATGTCTTCTTGATGGATGTATGCTTGGTTTATCATGAAATGCTCTGTAGTGAGTGCATCGAGCTCGCGAAGATGCCTACATAATTCTGTCAATGTCATGCCCTGTTTGCTGAATCTGTTAATGGAACTTGCTATGTTTACGTGGGTTCTATTATATTTTCTGATCCCTTCTGGCTCATGGTCAGTACGGGACTTTTGTTCTATGCTTTGAGTAGATTCATTCCATGCCTTGTTTTTCTATTATAAGTTCCTGTAGCATGTTGTTTGCTTGCTCAACATTGCTTCCGATGCTGTTTCGCCATGTTCAGATTTTCACCAAGTCTATGAAGCGATATATTTTGCACTTTTTCCATGCTTGTTTGGACCTGTTATGGTGTGATTTAGCCGTAGCTCGTTGTTCATCTTTTGTCAAGCATCTTGAGTAGATCACTTCCATATGCTTTGTTGGTACGCTTTGGGTGAGCTTAATTTCTTGTTGCTTGCTATGTGGCATCATGCTGTTAATGGCAGATTTGTGCCATTCTTGTTTTGCTTGTCATTTGCAAACCGTGCATCCGATTCCGGTGATCTTTATATCAATTTCAACCTAAATCATCTCACCTTTCCAGCGGCATACTTGGTTTGCCAAGTTGATGCCTGGTTCATCATTTTCCTTCCGGAGCACGCATACGCATTGCATATCACATCTCGCATATCATGCCATGTATTGCATCGTGTTGCTTGTGCATTGCACCGTGATTTATTGTGGTTCCTTTGTTTGTGTTCTTTCTTTGGGTAGATCCGGGAGACGAGTACGTGAACGAGGAACCTGTTGAGAACGCTTACGAGGATCAAGCTTTCGACAACTCTTAGAACTTTGTAGGCAAGATGACCATACCCTCGAAATCACTTCTATCTTTGCTTGCTAGATGCTCGCTCTTTTGCTATGCCTATGCTACGATGCCTATCACTTTCTTATCATGCCTCCCGTATTGCCATGTCAAGCCCCTAACCATCCTTTCCTAGCAAACCGTTGTTTGGCTATGTTACCGCTTTGCTCAGCCCTCTTATAGCGCTGTTAGTTGCGGTGAAGATGAAGTTTGTTCCTTGTTGAACATGGAGATGTTGTTCCTTGTTGGAACATGTTTACTTGTTGGGATATCACAATATCTATTGTTTAATTAATGCATCTATATACTTGGTAAAGGGTGGAAGACTCGGCCTTATGCCCGGTGTTTTGTTCCACTCTTGCCACCCTAGTTTCCGCCATACCGTGTTATGTTCCTTGATTTCGCTCCTTACACGGTTGGGTGATTTATGGGACCCCTTGACAGTTCGCTTTGAATAAGACTCCTCCAAAGAAGGCCCAACTTTGATTTTACCATTTGCCACCTAACCTTTTTCCCCGGTTTTCGCGAGCCCGAGGGTCATCTTTATTTTAACCCCCGCCAGTTCTCCTTCGAGTGCTGGTCCAACTTGAGCGATGTCCGCGCCTTGGGCAATTAGGGTCTATGCCAACCCGACGTCTGCTCATCCGGTGTGCCTCGAGAACGAGATATGTGCAGCTCCTATCGGGATTTGTCGGCACATTCGGGCGGCTTTGCTGGTCTTGTTTTATTGTTGTCAAATGTCTTGTAGTCCGGGATTCCGAGATCGATCGGGTCTTCCCGTAGAAGGAATATCCTTCGCTGACCGTGAGAGCTTATAATGGGCTTGTTGGGACACCCTCGCAGGTATTATCTTTCAAAGTCGTGCCGCGGTTATGAGGCAGATGGGAATTTGTTAATGTCGGTTGTAGAAAACCCGGTTGACCTTAATTAAAACACATCAATCAAGGTGTAACCGTGATGGTCTCTTCTCGCGGAGTCCGGGAAGTGAACACGGTGTTGGAGTTATGTTTGACGAAGTAGTTCAGATCACTTCTTGATCGCTACTAGCTTCACGACCGTGTTTTGCTTCTCTTCTCGCCTTCTTTGCGGATGTAGCCACCATATATGCTAGTCGCTGCTGCAGCTCCACCTCACAACTTTGTCCTTCCTATAAGCTTAAATAGTCTTGATCTCACGGGTGTGAGATTGCTGAGTCCCCGTGACTCATAGATTCTACCAAAACAGTTGCAGGTGCCGACGATGCGGTCAGCAGATGACGCAACCGAGCTCAAGTGGGAGTTCGATGAGGAACGTGGTCGTTATTATGTGTCTTTTCCCGATGATCAGAGTGGAGCCAGCTTGGGACGATCGGGATCTGTAGCATTTGGGGTAGTCTTCTTTTATTTTGGTTCCGTAGTCGGACCTTGAGTGTAATCTGGATGATGGATGTTTATTTATGTATTGTGTGAAGTGGCGATCGAAGCCAACTATGTATCTCTTTCCTTATGTATTACATGGGTTGTGTGAAGATTACCTCACTTGCGACATTGCTTTCAATGTGGTTATGCTCTAAGTCGTGCTTCGACACGCGGGAGATATAGCCGCATCGAGGGCGTTAAGTTGGTAATCGAGCCATCCCGACTTAGGAGCCCCCGCTGATTGTTTGTCATGCGTTGTTGAGTCTAGAACAAAATGTTTTGAGTCTTAGGATTATATATATCGGAGAGTAGGATTCTTTTTACTCCCCAGTCCTTTCGTCAGCTCCGTGAGGTCTCCCGACATAGAAGTTTTGACTCTCCTCTCCTCAAATTTCACTAAAAAAAAATTTTAGGATCACGCGGGTATCTTGGAATCGTTCCGATGGTTTTGTGACGAGAACATTGTTCTTGGTGCCTCCCGACATTTAGGGGTTGTGGCAGTGTCCCGGGAGTTGAGCTCCGAGGTGTTGTCGCCACAATTTTATCGCTGCAATTCGAATACTGAGCTTTGCCGACATCGAAAATCTCTTTTGTACAGTTGTTGGTGAGATAACCCGATAACCCAAAGATCGGGCGAGCTCGAGTATTGCCATGACTCGATAACGGATGCTTTTCAAGGTCGAGGTACACGATTTCAAGGTTTCTTGGTTATGTGTTGACGGATGGATACAAGCTGGATCTAGGTATTGTTAGTTTGGGTGATATATTTTGTGTCCCAGTATCCCCAACACCAGATTGTATAACCGTAAAGTTTCGGAGTTTATAGGTGGGATTCAAGTAGCTCTTAGCATTTCTTCCCGCAGATATTTGGTTTGTGATTGGGTAATCCTTACCACTTATTTGTTCCAATTGCACCTTGTTATTTTTTCATCAACCCTTAATCAAGTGGCTTCTCACCTTAATGGACGGTGATGTTAGCTTTGGAATTCATTCTGCTCATCCTTGTTCAATGTTTATTGTGAAGACTATATGTTGCAATTTCTATCCGCTGATTCAACTTGTCCATCTGCTCATCAAAGTGCTAATGGATGTCACCCTCTTCAGATGGCTCCGCCAACGCTGGCTCGAATCTGGATCGCAATGATGGGAGTCAACCGAACCTCCACCTCCACCTCCACCTCCGCCTCCGGAGGCATGGCAAGCTATCATGGCAGCCACCAACGCAAATGCTCAGATGATTTTGCAACTCTTGCAAGAGCGTACCCAAGGGCAAGGCAATCAAGGCCAAGGCAACAACCAGCCGCACTTTGCTACCCTCAATCAGTTCCTCGCTAATCAGCCGAAGTCTTTCAGCTTCTGTGTCGAGGCCACAGACGCCGACGATTGGCTTGTGGACATCTGCAAACATTTTGAATGTAGCAATGTCAGACCTGAGGACTTTGTCAAGTTTGCTTCGTTTCAACTCAAGGACCAAGCTGCCGAGTGGTTCCAACAATACAAAGATTCCAGAGGAGGTCGTGTCATTACCTGGGATGAGTTCCGCCGAGACTTCAAAGCTCACCACATTCCGAAAAGTGTTGTTGAGAGCAAGCGTGAGGAGTTCCGCAATCTCAAGCAAGGCAACATGTCTGTGTATCAATACAATATCCAGTTCCAGAAACTCGCTCGCTTCGCTAAGCAAGACGTCCCTGATGAAAAGAGTATGATCTATCAATTCAGAGGTGGTCTCAGAGAAGATCTGCAATTAGCTCTCGTGCTTTTTGAGCCAGAAAAGTATGATGAATTCTACAACATGGCACTGAAGCAAGAAGCTGCCCAGCTCAAATGTGAGGCTTCTAAGAAGAGAATCAGGGATGCAGTTCAGTCTTCTTCTTCCTCTCAAGTGGCAGCTAAGCAGCAAAAGTTCTACCTTCCTCCTCCTCCGTCCTGGCCAGCCTTATCAGCAGAAGAACTCAGGTGGTCGTGGATCTTCCCACCCACCCAACCCAAAGCTATCGTAACAAGTCTAATTCTCAAGCTCCAAGGTCAAATGCTCCTTATCACCGTCCGCCTCGTGAGGTGACTTGCAACAAATGTCACAGAAAGGTCACTACGCTAACAAGTGCTTCAACCAAAGGCGCCTTCCGCCTCCTCCTCCGTGAGATCTTCCAGAATGCAAAGGTCAAGCATAATCCCAAGTCTGCAAAGGTGAACATGATGAATGCAGCTCAAGCAGAGGATTCTTCCGATGTGATAATGGGTAATCTCTCGATTAATGATATTCCTGCAAAAGTCTTATTTGATACCGTGCATCGCATTCTTTCATTTCAAGACCTTTTGCATCTAAGCATGAGTTGGTTTTTCAAGATTTGCCTAAACCGTTATCGGTTGTCTCCGGTAAATTCATGCATGCAAGTTCCTTGGTTCCGGATGTTTCTATCAAGATGGGCAATTATAGATTTCTGGCTAAACCAATTGTCCTTGGTGACTCGGATATTGATCTTATTCTCGGATGGATCGGCTTTCAAAGACAAAGCTCAGCTTGATTGTGCTGCCATGGAAATTCAATTGACTCACTCTTCTAATGATGTGATCATCTATGCCGCTCGTGATGAAACCATTCGGTTGTTTTCTCTCAATGAGAAGGGCGAGTTGATGCTATCTCTCGATTCCAAATGCTTGTGAGTATCAAGATGTCTTTCCGTAAGAGCTTCCAGAATGCCTCCTCACCGCCGCTTGAGTTCGTTATCGATCTTGAGCCCGCATCGAACCCGCTTTGCAAGCGCCCATACAAGCTTGGACCTAATGAGCTGAAGGAATTGAAGAAGCAGCTCGATGAACAAGAGCGTCTGGTTTGATCGACCGAGTTCATCTCCTTGGGGTTGTGGTGTTCTTTTGTCCGTAAGAAGGATGGCACGGACCGACTTTGCGCCGATTACCGCCCATTGAATAAGAAGACTATCAAGAACAAGTATCCACTTCCCAACATCAATGAGCTTTTCGAGCAACTCAAAGGTGCTAAAGTGTTCTCCAAGCTTGACCTTCAGATGGGTTATCATCAAATTCGATTCGTGAACAAGATATTCCCAAGACAGCATTCAGAACAAGCTTTGGTTCTTATGAATATATTGTCATGTCTTTCGCCTTGTCAATGCTCCTCCAACATTCTCTCAAATGATGAACTTCATCTTCAACCCCTACACCAATGAATTGCCTTGGTCTATCTTGATGATATTTTGGTCTTCTCAAGAATAAGAAGGATCATGCCAAACATTTGCGATTGGTGCTCGACAAGCTCGAGAGCATCAATTCTATGCTAAGTTTTCCAAATGTGAATTTTGGCTTGATGAAGTTCTTTACCTTGGTCACATCATCTCCGCCAAGGGCATCGCTGTTAACCCCGAGAAGGTGTCTCAGCCAGAATTGGGAACCTCCTCGAATGTCAAGCAGCTTCGCAGTTTTCTTGGTCTTGCAAGCTATTGTCAAGATTCGTTGAGAATTTCTCCAAGATTGCAAAGCCTCTTTCCAACCTCCTCCGTAAGCATGTGAAGTATGTCCGTCTCCCCGAGTGTGACGTTGCTTTCAATACTCTCAAAGAGAAACTCGTCACAGCTCCCCTGCCTTGACTCCTCCCGATGAATCCAAGCCATTCAAGTTTTTTGTGATGCTTCTCTTCAAGGTCTCGGTGCTGTGTTAATGCAAGAGAAGAGAGTTGTGGCCTATACCTCTCGCCACCTGAAGCTCAACGAAAAGAACTACCCCACTCACGATCTTGAGTTGGCGGCAGTTGTCCATGCATTAATAACTTGGAGACATCTCTTGTTGGGAAGGAAAGTGGACATTTTCACCGATCACAAGAGTCTCAAGTATATCTTCACTCAACCCAACCTCAACCTCGTGCAAACTCGATGGGTCGAAATGATTCAAGAGTACAACCCAAGTATTGAATATACTCCAGGCAAGGCCAATGTGATTGCAGATGCTTTGAGCAGAAGGCTTATTGCAACAGTTTAATCCTCAAGCCTTTCCAACCGGATCTTTGTGAAGCTTTCCGCAAGCTGAATCTTCAAGTTGTTCCTCAAGGTTTTCTTGCCAACCTCATAGTCTCTCCTACTTTGGAAGACCAAATTTGTGAGGCTCAACTCCTGGATACCATGGTGAAAAAGGTGAAACGTGGTATCGACAAGGGCATTTCCAAATACAAGTGCTTCCACATTGATGACAAAGATACTCTTTTCTTCGAGGACCGGATTGTGGTTCCAAAGGGTGATCTACGAAAGTCATTATGAACGAGGCACACAATTCCCTTCTATCCATTCATCCCGAAGTACTAAGATGTACCATGACCTCAAGCAGTTATATTGGTGGACTCGAATGAAGCGAGAAATTGCTCAATTCGTGAATGAATGTGATGTCCGCAGAAGAGTGAAAGGTAACACCAACGACCAGCTGGTCTCCTCCAACCTCTTGCTATTCCGAATGGAAGTTTGATCATATCGAGATGGACTTCGGACTGGATTTCCAAAGTCCAAGCGTGGAAATGATGCTATCTTCGTTGTCATTGACAAGCTTACTAAAGTGGCTCATTTTCTTCCTATCAAAGAATCCATCACAGCAGCTCGGCTTGGCGAGCTATACACCTCCAGATTGTCTCCTTGCACGGCATTCCACAATTGATCTCTTTAGACCGTGGAAGCATCTTCACCTCCAAGTTTTGGGATTCTTTTCAAGGCCATGGGCACCAACATTCGCTTCAAAGACAGCTTTCCATCCTCAAACAAGTGGCCAAGTCGAGCGAAGTCAATCAAATCCTTGAAGATATGCTCAGGGCTTGTGTCATTTCCTTCGGTATGAAGTGGAAGATTGTCTTCCATATGCCGAAGTTCTCCTACAACAACAGCTTCCAAGCGAAGTTCGGCAAGGCCCCATTCGAAATTTCTATGGCGTAAAGTGTCGACTTCTCTCAATTGGTCCAAGACAGGTGAACGCCAACTTCTTGGCAGCGACTTGATCACGTAAGTCAAGAAATGTGCAAAGTCATTCGTGAGAATTCAAAGCCGCAATCGCGCCAGAAGAGCTATTATGATGACAAGCACCGTGATGTGGCTTTTGAAATCGGAGACCATGTCTACCTCCGCGTCTCTCCAATGAAAGGCACTCGTCGCTTCGGTATCAAAGGGAAGCTTGCCCCTAGATACGTGGGTCCTTTCAAGATCATTGGCAAAAGAGGCGATCTCGCCTATCAACTTGAGCTCCCGTCCAACTTCGCGAATGTGCACGATGTGTTTCACGTGTCACAGCTTCGCAAGTGCTTCAAGACTCCTGAGCGCACTATCAACTTCAAGAAATTGACCTCCAAGAAGATCTCTTATCATGAGCACCCCTGCTATTCTTGAAGAAACCGAGCGCAAGACTCGCAACAAGTCAATCAAATTCCTGAAAGTGAAGTGGTCACACCATTCAACCGAGAAGCCACCGGGAGCGCGAGGATCACCTCCGCTTCGAATATCCGGAGTTCTTTCAGTCCTAGATCTCGGACGAGATCCTCTTGTAGTGGTGGAGTGTTGTAACACCCGGATGTAACTTTCCATATTTGTAACTCCAACTCTTGCCATTTTCGCATTGTGATATGATATTCCCTCCGTGGTTGGGTTTTTTCTTCATTTTGCATTTTGTCCATGTCATGCATTTCATATCATGTCATCATGTGCATCGCATTTGATACGTGTTCGCCTCATGCATCCGAGCATTTTCCCGTTGTCCGCTTTTGCAATCCGCACTCCTATGTTCCCCAAGGCCCCTTTTACATTTTTCCGTGAGCGGTACTAAACTTTCTGAATGGACCGAGGTTTGTCAAGTGGCCTTGGTACACCACCGTAGACCACCTGTCAAGTTTCGGGTCATTTGAGCTCGTTTGGTACTCCAACGGTTAACCGTGATAATCGCAAAGGCCTCTTTTGAGTTGCAGCCCAACACCCCTTCAAAACAGCCCAATAACCCATCTAAGTCACTTCCATGCTCTCCGTCGTCGGATCACGATCGTGGGCGAAAACGCACCTCATTTGGAGCTTCCTAGCTCCTTCTACCTATAAATATGTGCACTTCAATTTTTCCGGATCCCCAAACCCTAGCCCGCTCCTCCCGCCGGACACGTCCGGCGAGCTGGACACGTCCGTCCGCCGCCGCCCGGCCAATCCGGGTCCGCCACGTGGCGCCCCACCACCACGCCACACACGGGGCCCAAGCGGGCCCTCCTGCCCAGCAGCAAGCCGCCAGCGCCTCCGCCTGGCCATGGATCTCCTCCACCGCCTCGGCCGCCGCCCGCCACCGAGCTCGCCTCGCTCCAGCCTGGCCTCGCCGCGCCTCCCTGCACACAGGCTCGCCCAAGGCTGGCTCGGCCAGCCTGGCCAAGCCCGGCCGGCCCTGCCTCTCGCCCTCCGGCCGCCTCTTCCTCCTTCTCCCGCGAGAAAGCCCGCCGGGCGAACCTCGGTTCAAGGCCTGGATCTCAGATCCAAAAATCACCTCGGTTGACTTTCCTTCTCCCCGAAATTTCCTCTAAGTTTTTATTCTGTCATTATTTTGTTGCATATTCATCATGCCATAACTTTGCACCCGTGGCTCCGTTTCGTGCGTGCAGCATACCCAAATGTTCGCCTCGATGAGTACATCATTTCATCTCATTGCATCATTTTCATTTCAGCTCACCTCGATGCCCGAAATGCTGTTAGAAGAGGGCTATGTGATGTTAGTTTCAGATTCTTAACAGAACATGCACTTTTGTCATTTTTGCCATGATTGATGTGTGCATCCTATGATCTTGAGTTCTACATGTGTTTTGTAATATGCCATGCCATCTTTACAGGGGTGTATGCCATGTATTTTTGTGATCTCTGTGGTGACTAACACAAGCATGCAAACTAGGCTTCATGATGTTGTTGATTTCAGCCCCTGTTTTGCTGATATTTTTATGCCATGTAAACTTGATGCTACAGAGAGATCCATGCATATTTTGAGATACTTCAGTAAGGATGTTTTGAACATATGGTTATGCTCTATCCATCCATGTCCTTGTTTGCAATTATGGAGTGCCCTAGATTGAGTAAATCGAGCTCTACTTTTGCTATAAAATGTTTCTGGCAGATTGTTTACATGTTATTCAATTTTGCCAAGGTTGTTGTAGTTGATCCGTATGCTATGATGTTGTTCTTGCCATGTATAGCTTCTATGCCATGTCTTCTTGATGGATGTATGCTTAGTTTATCATGAAATGCTCTGTAGTGAGTGCATCGAGCTCTTGAAGATGCCTACATAATTCTGTCAATGTCATGCCCCTGCTTGCTGAATCTGTTAATGGAACTTGCTATGTTTACGTGGGTGCTATTATATTTTTTGATCCCTTCTGGCTCATGGTCAGTACGGGACTTTTGTTCTATGCTTTGAGTAGATTCATTCCATGCCTTGTTTTGCTATTATAAGTTCCTGTAGCATGTTGTTTGCTTGCTCTAAACATTGCTTCCTGATGCTGTTTCGGCCATGTTCAGTATTTTCACCAAGTCTGTGAAGCTGATATATTTTGCACTTTTTCCATGCCTGTTTGGACCTATTATGGTGTGATTTAGCCGTAGCTTAGTGTTCATCTTTTGTCAAGCATCTTGAGTAGATCACTTCCATATGCTTTGTTGGTACGTTTGGGTGCAGTAGCTTAATTTCTTGTTGCTTGCTATGTGGCATCATGCTGTTAATGGCAGATTTGTGCCATTCTTGTTTTGCTTGTCATTTGCAAACCGTGCATCCGATTCCGTGATCTTTATATCGATTTCAACCAAATCATCTCACCTTTCCAGCGGCATACTTGGTTTGCCAAGTTGATGCCTGGTTCATCATTTTCCTTCCGAGCACGATACGCATTGCATATCACATCTCGCATATCATGCCATGTATTGCATCATGTTGCTTGTGCATTGCACCGTGATTTATTGTGGTTCCTTTGTTTGTGTTCTTGCTTTGGGTAGAGCCGGAGACGAGTACGTGAACGAGGAACCTGTTGAGAACGCTTACGAGGATCAAGCTTTGACAACTCGAGAACTTTGCGCAAGATGACCATACCCTCGAAATCACTTCTATCTTTGCTTGCTAGATGCTCGCTCTTTGCTATGCCTATGCTACGATGCCTATCACTTGCTTATCATGCCTCCCATATTGCCATGTCAAGCCCCTAACCATCCTTTCCTAGCAAACCGTTGTTTGGCTATGTTACCGCTTTGCTCAGCCCCTCTTATAGCGCTGTTAGTTGCGGTGAAGATGAAGTTTGTTCCTTGTTGAACATGGAGATGTTGTTCCTTGTTGGAACATGTTTACTTGTTGGGATATCACAATATCTATTGTTTAATTAATGCATCTATATACTTGGTAAAGGGTGAAAGACTCGCCTTATGCCCGGTGTTTTGTTCCACTCTTGCCACCCTAGTTTCCGCCATACCGTGTTATGTTCCTTGATTTCGCGCTCCTTACACGGTTGGGTGATTTATGGGACCCCTTGACAGTTCGCTTTGAATAAGACTCCTCCAAAGAAGGCCCAACTTTGGTTTTACCATTTGCCACCTAAGCCTTTTCCCCCGGGTTTTCGCGAGCCCGAGGGTCATCTTTATTTTAACCCCCGGGCCAGTCCTCCTTCGAGTGCTGGTCCAACTTGAGCGATGTCCGGCGCCCTTTGGGCAATCAGGGTCTATGCCAACCCGATGTCTGGCTCATCCGGTGTGCCCTGAGAACGAGATATGTGCAGCTCCTATCGGGATTTGTCGGCACATTCGGGCGGCTTTGCTGGTCTTGTTTTATTGCTGTCGAAATGTCTTGTAGTCCGGGATTCCGAGATCGATCGGGTCTTCCGGTAGAAGGAATATCCTTCGCTGACCGTGAGAGCTTATAATGGGCTGTTGGGACACCCCGCAGGTATTATCTTTCAAAGCCGTGCCCGCTTATGAGGCAGATGGGAATTTGTTAATGTCGGTTGTAGAAAACCCGGTTGACCTTAATTAAAACACATCAACCAAGTGTAACCATGATGGTCTCTTCTCGCGGAGTCCGGAAGTGAACACGGTGTTGGAGTTATGTTTGACGTAAGTAGTTCAGATCACTTCTTGATCGCTACTAGCTTCACGACCGCGCTTTGCTTCTCTTCTCGCCTTCTTTGGCGGATGTAGCCACCATATATGCTAGTCGCTGCTGCAGCTCCACCTCACAACTTTGTCCTTCCTATAAGCTTAAATAGTCTTGATCTCGCGGTGTGAGATTGCTGAGTCCCCGTGACTCACAGATTCTACCAAAACAGTTGCAGTGCCGACGATGCCAAGGCAGATGACGCAACCGAGCTCAAGTGGAGTTCGATGAGGAACGTGGTCGTTACTATGTGTCTTTTCCCGATGATCGTAGTGGAGCTCAGTTGGGACGATCGGGATCTGTGTAGCATTTGGGGTAGTCTTCTTTTATTTTGGTTTCGTAGTCGGACCTTGAGTGTAATCTGGATGATGGATGTTTATTTATGTATTGTGTGAAGTGGCGATCGAAGCCAACTATGTATCTCTTTCCTTATGTATTACATGGGTTGTGTGAAGATTACCTCACTTGCGACATTGCTTTCAATGCGTTATGCCTCTAAGCCGTGCTTCGACACGTGGGAGATATAGCCGCATCGAGGGCGTTACACCTACGTCTAGTTGGGTTGGTATTGCTAGGGTTTCGACGCCCAGGGAGCGAGATACGCGATGCCCGGCTCTCAATTAGATGTTCCTTGCCCTAAGCCGCCAGCGGGTCGTCCCCTTAAATACACGGGTTGACGCCCTGCGACCTACAGAGTCCCGGCCGGCTCATAAACAGTGTCCGGCTCGGTGACTAGTTAATCCTGCCTTATAATACAAGTCATGCCATTACGGCGGTTTATCACTACGGGCCTTAAGTCGCATGTGGGCTTTAGACCCTTTATTGAACCGCCATCTTCACGCTTAATCTTGGGCTTCATATGATGCATCACCTTTGCGTAACCCGTCCCCTCCTGGGTGGCTTACACAAATAGTTATATCCCCAACACACACGCCCTCTCAGGTGGTTCGCGTGCGCCATCATGTTCAGCTCAGCGGATCAGCTCAAGTGCGTCGCGATGGCCGGTGTCCTCCTAATGCTCTGTTCCCTAGTCATCAGCAACGTGCAAGTCACCAGGACCCTCATCGACGGTGGCGAAGGACTCAACGTCCTGTCCGTCGAGACATTCAACAATCTCCAAGTGTCATATGATCAGCTTCAGCCAACCAAGCCTTTCTCAGGAGTCACTGATGGTTCCACTGTCCCGAAGGGGCAGGTCCGCCTTCCTGTCACCTTTTGACAGCGCAGCAACTATCGCACTGATCTCGTTGACTTCGACGCCACATTCGCCACCATACAATGCCATCCTCGGTACCCAGCCCGCCAAGTTCATGGCAGTGACTCACCGTCGGTGTCAAACCGCGGATCTCGGTAGGGGTCCCGAACTGTGCGCCTAGGCGGATGGTAACAGGAGACAAGGGACACGATGTTTTTACCCAGGTTCGGCCCTCTCGATGGAGGTAAAACCCTACTCCTGCTTGATTAATATTGATGATATGGGTAGTACAAGAGTAGATCTACCACGAGATCAGAGAGGCTAAACACTAGAAGCTAGCATATGGTATGATTGATGTTCGTCCTACGGAATAAAACCCTGCAGTTTATATAGACACCGGAGAGGGCTAGGGTTACACAGAGACGGTTACAATGGGAGGAGATCTACATATCCGTATCGCCAAGCTTGCCTTCCACGCCAAGGAAAGTCCCATCTGGACATGGGACGAAGTCTTCAATCTTGTATCTTCATAGTCCAGGAGTCCGGCCAAAGGTTATAGTCCAGCTATCCGGACACCCCCTAATCCAGGACTCCCTCAGTAGCCCCTGAACCAGGCTTCAATGACAACGAGTCCGGCGCGCAGGTTGTCTTCTGCATTGCAAGGCCGGTTCCTCCTACGAATACTTCATAGAAGATTTTGAACACAAGGATAGTGTCCAGCTCTGCAAAACAAGTTCCACATACCACCGTAGAGAGAATAATATTTGCACAAATCTAAGCTGCTGATGTATTCCGTAGCATGACATCACACCACAGCCAAGTCTTTATTCGAATCGTTTTACTATCCCACCTCAGCGCGTTTAGCGAGGCGGTTTCCTTGGCACGTCTTGTCGAAGCAGAGATCGTGTCCCCTTATTCCGGATTCTCATCAATACGGGCGTGGGTAACCCAATCGCACGCTGGTATGTCTCCTCAATCAAGGCGAGTCCCAAACGGTCACGGGAGGGCTCTTGGTATTCAACCTCTTTATAAAGAGACCAAGGCTCTACTCCTTTCTTTCAATCTCAATCGAATCCGCCTCTCACCTCGAGTTCCAACACCCAAAGCTCTAGATTCAGGCGCTTCAGACCTTCGATGATGTCCGGCTCCGACCTTCAAGGGCGGTGGATGCCTTCCTCCGTTACGGAAGAAGACGTGCTAAAGCTAAGAGATGCTGTATCTAACCGGGCGAATCCAAGATAGGCTGCCCGCTCAAGGGCAGGTTATTCCCACTCAAGCCTGGCGAGAGCGTGGTGTTCACGTCTCATTTCCTTCGGGGGCTAGGCTTCCCGATGGATCCCTTCGTGAGGGGGCTCCTGTTTTATTATGGGCTGGAATTTCACGACTTGGCTCCGAGTCCATCCTCCACATCTCATCGCTCATTGTCGTGGTGCGAAGCCTTCCTCCAGATTACTCCTCTCTTCGGATTGTGGCTTAAGACCTTCAAAGTAGAGCCGAAGATGATCGAGGGGCAGCACGCGGAGTGCGAAGGTGCTATTATAAGCAAAAATGCTGACGCTCTATGGCCCGAGGGCTCTTTTCAAGAGGAGTTCATCTTATGGCAACGAGAGTGGTTTTATATCACAGCTCCCAGGGGCACCAAGTGGGTGGCGCCACCTGCCTTTCGCTCGGGTCCCCCACCACAGCTAGCGTCATGGGTCAATAAAGGGTTTAACTGGGGCCGTCCAAGGACATGGCCTTGTTGCAGGGCCGCATTCGAGATCTCCTAGAAAGAGTCATCAATCTGGTCGTAGTGATGCAGGTCATGTTGATTCGCCGCACCCTGCCCTGCAAACGTCGCCCCCTCCACCTATGGGAGTTTAATCCAGAGGGACCACGAGCCCTCCCAACATTTTACGGGCGCGACGCCCATGGAGATGTACAAATTGTTCTTCGGATCACAAGCAATGTGTCCGGACTCGACCGAGGACGCAGGTCTGAGCTGCAATCGCCCGGATACTAAAGTAAGTAGCCCTGTACCCGGACATGCTATCCGTATATTTATCATAAAATTGCCCTTAAAGAGTTGTCCCTTAAACAGGAGTGGATAGCGAAAGCAAAGCTAATCAGGTGTCCTTCCCCCCTCCCTGAGACCACGCGGGATCCCGTGTTAACCAGGATGTTGGAGGTTGCGCTTTGGAATAAGGCGAAGGGGAACAAGGAGCTACCGCCTCAAGGAGGCTGTCAGAAAGGAGGAATCGAGAATTCCTCTATCCAGGGAAGAAGAGGACCGCTCTAAAGACCCGGAGACCATGGTCTCAAAGCGGGGAAGAAATCTTCACGAGGGTCCTGCGCCGGGATGCCTCGCCGCTCTGTGCCCCAAGTGGATCAGCCTCCACCGAGCCGTAAGTAGAGCGGGAGTTTTAAAATGAGAGACATCCTGTTCTATTTCTGAGGAAGATAACCAAATTTTACCTTGTAGTTCGGATCTCAGCCCTTCTCAGCAGAGCTCATCTTGGGGATCTTCGTCCGGCAATGATGGAGAGCGGAAGCCTCCCCCTGCCGTACCGCCTTGAGGCGGGCGATGTCGGATTTCGGGTTCCGGCAGACCCTCTAGGTTCGAACTCTGGGGTGCACGCGAAGATCTCACCTCCTACCTACCTACACCTCGTCGCCTCGCAAGTACTCAAAGAGAAACACAAGGGACACAAGGTTTATACTAGTTCGGGCCACCATTGTGGTGTAATACCCTACTCTAGTTTGTGGTGTGGTGGATTGCCTCTGGGCTGATGATGAACAGTACAAGGAAGAACAGCCTCGCGAGGGTCTGTTCTTGGCCAGTGCGATGAGCTACTTGAGGGAGCTCAGTCGCTTCTCTCTATCTCTCCTGTTAGTTCTCTTGCTACCTTTCTGAATACCTCTACCCTGTGGGTGGCTAGTCCTATTTATAGGCAGAGGCCCTGGGCCTCTTCCCAAATATTGAGCGGGAAGGGCGCCAACAATTGGCCATTTTGAAGGGGAACATCTAGTACACTTATCCTGACTAAAGTTGGTCCTCGCCTGCCAAAGACTCTGACGGTGACGCCGGCTTGGGCTCCACGATGACCTCCTTCCTGCTATTGTGTTGGTCTTGGTCTTGTTGCATCGAAATGGTTGCCTTTGCTTGATACTCTCGCCTGCGCTTGCCTCCTTTGCACCAAAGAGGAAATGAGGACACTGCACGGGCTGGCGCCCGCCTGGCGCCCTTGGTCGTCATGGCTTGCGTCATGGGCACCTCGTGAGGTACCCCGCCTTGATCTCTCTACCTCCTCGCAAGCCAGCCTCGACGAGGCCGTGCTCGAGGAAGCTTCACATCCGCCTCATGAGGCTTGGCCCCTCATGAGGGTCTTGAGCTTGGCCTGCAGGCCGCAGCAGCAAGTCTGGGTACCCCTGCTCCTGCACCGACAAGAGCCCCCGATCCCAAGGCGCGCCTGGACTTGGCTTAGCGGAGAAGCGAAAGGGCAAGTGCGAAGCGCCGCGGGCCCTAACAGCATGCGGCCTGCGCGTAGAAATTACTTAGCTTGGGGGCGACCTGCCGCGGTCTTCACCTCCCGAGGCCGAGGCCTCGCCGAACACTTCGTGCCCTACAAAGATTAGCCAGGAGAGGTAGCTTCCCGCCTCGGGCCAGGAGGCGACCACCCAGGTCTGTGAAAGGTCGCGGTGCCCGTGGGGCACAGACTAGAGGGGTGCTCCCGTAGTGGACCTGACTAGGGAAACCTCAAATTATAGGGGCAGAAAACACTCGCGAGGGTGCCCGCGTTGCTCCCTCGTGAGACTCGCGCGAGAGAAATCGAGGCAGAGAGCCAAGAAGGCAAAGAGTCACAAGCCAAAGACGGCATAACTTCAATAAAACTTCAATGGGAATGAACAAGCCAACTGCAGAAAGCAATGAAAAAGCGTCTGCACCTATTCTAGTCTTCGACGCCTTCTCACCAGCTGAGCTAAGTGCTGCCACTCAAGGCGTGGGAGGGAGCCCCAGGCCCGAGGCGGCGCCTCGAGACTCCGGGCGTGTACAGCCCCAACTCATTATTACGTGAGAGTGTCACGGGCGGCGAGCTTCACAGTGCCCGGCCTTTCTTGGGGGAAGCGAACTTCACAGGCATTAGCCTTCTTCACAGGCTCCGGGCCTTTCTCAGAAAGATAAGCTTCATAGGCGTTGGCCTTCTTCACAGGCACCGGGCCTTCTCCAAAACACAACGACTTCATAGGCATTCGCCTTCTTCACAGGCTCCGGGCCTTTTCCAAAACGCAACAACTTCACAGGCATTCGCCTTCTTCATGTGCCCGGCCTTTCCAAAACGCAAAAACTTCATAGGCATTCGCCTTCTTCACAGGCTCCGGGCCTTTTCCAAAACGCAACAACTTCACAGGCATTCGCCTTCTTCACTGTGCCCGGCCTTTTAGGGGTAAACCTCCGGAGGTGCTGGATGTTCCACGCTGCTCGGACGGGCACCCTCCCGAGACTCCAAGCGTGGAGCCGGGCCTCGAAACATGAACAACCTTGAATGGGCCCTCCCACATGGGAGAGAGCTTATGCAGTCCCTCCCCGAGAGAACCCGTCTGAGCACGAGGTCCCCTACCTCAAGAGTTCTGGGGCTAATGTTGTGGCAGTGGTATCGCCAAGAAGGTTCGTTATACCTCGCCAGCGCTGGCTTCGATGATGTTCCTCCCCAAAGACGAGGTCCGCCCCCTGCATGGCATCCTGCTGCGCTCGTCGAACGCTGGGACCCGCAAGGAACGACGCCCGACTCGTGAGGGAGGACCGCTTCAGCTCCATAGACCAGGAAGAACGGGTCTCGCCAGTTGGCTTGGTCGGTCGTCGCGGATGGACCACAACACGGACTAAAGCTCGTCGCACCAGCCTCCGCCGCAGCCTCCAGCTTCTTCTTGAATGTCCTGGTCTTGAGGCCCTCAGACTTCCGCTATGGCCCGCTCGGCCCGACCGCTGTTCGTGGGTGCGCCATCAAGCGTAGCATACCTGCATCCCGAGGTTAGCACAGATGTTTTAAGAGGTTACCGTGAACTGCGAACCGCTGTCGGTGATGATGCGGTTCGCACCGAACCGCTCACGGCGCCCTTGATGAACTTGACCGTAGAACCTGCGGGGATGGTGCGGACGGCTTTCACTTCAGCCTACTTGGTGAACTTGTCCACGGCGACGAGAGGTAGCGATAGCCTCCCGCGCCCGAGGAACGGGCCCAGATATCCAACCCCAGATCGCGTAATGGCCACGAGAGGGGTATAGTTTCAGACCTCCCGCCGGTTGGTGGATCTGCTTGGCATGGAATTGGCAGGCCTCGCAAGCCTTCACCAGTCCGACGGCATCATTGAGCGCAGTGGGCCAATAGAACCCGCTACGGAACACCTTACCAACGAGGGTCCGCGATGATGAATGAGGCTCACAGTCCCCGCCATGTATATCCGCCAGCAGCTCCTTCCCCTGCTCCCTGGAGATGCAACATAGGGACACATCATTTGGCCGCTTCCGGTAGAGCTCTCCATCCCTGATGCAGTACGCCGTGGCTTGCCGCGCCACACGCCCGCTTCCTCCTCCTTTTCCGCAAGGTCCCTTGCGCCAAGTAGCTCCGAGCTCAGGATCCAGCACCTCCCGAGGCTCCAGCTGTGAGCAGACGCGCTCCTGAGGTTGGGCCACAGACCGGGGCTCCCGAGGCAGGTGGCTGGGGGAGCTCCTCCCAAGGCTGCACCGTGCTTGATAGCGATGGCGTGGCCGAGGGCTTGAAGAGCCGCTCCTCGAAGACGCCAGGTTCCTGAGGTAGCCGCCTGGATGCCCGTTTGGCGATGTCGTCAGCCTCTTGATTGGTGCCACGGGACACATGCTGCAACTCCAGCCCCCAAAACTGCTTCTCCATCCTGCGGACCTCCGTGAGGTAGGCTTCCATGTGCTCATCCCTCGGCTCGTATACCTTGTTGGATAAGTTGACGAGGAGTTGTGAATCACCCTTGATGGTAAGGCGCTTCACTCCTAGGGCAGTCAGAGCCTTGAGCCTGCTATCGCCTTCATATTCTGCTATGTTGTTGGAGACCTTTTCTCCGCGGTTGAAATAGAGCTGCACGGCGAGTAGAGCTTGTCTTGAGTAGGAGATATAAGCACTACACTAGCCCCCGTGCCGTGTCTGGAGAACGCCCCGTCGAAGTACATGACCCAACCGTCCCGTGCCTCGCTTCCGGGAGAGGGATCGATCCTCATCAGCCTTGAGGCCCGGGCGCCCGTCCATTCTGCCACGAATCCGCCAATGCGCCCCTTGATGACTCTCGTTGTGCTGAATTGAGCTGAAACGCTTGCAGTTCGATGTTCCACTCAAGTGACTCTTCCACTGAGTTGGGGCTCCTGAGCACCTTTCCAAGGGGTACGCTGAGACAACCTTGATGGGATGGCCCTGAAAATAATGCTGCAGCTTGCGCGAGGCCACCAATAGCACGAGGAGGAGTTTCCGGGGCATGGGGTACTGTGCCCTCGCCCCGCAACACTGTGGCTTGATGGGCACACAGGTGGTGTTCAACGAGGTTGGGATCTTGGTGTCGATGGCGCCCGGAGGCCGTGGCGCCCCCGAGACAGCTGGAGCCCCAGCCGGCTGGTCGCCAGGGGGAGGGGTCTCTTCTGTTCCGAGTGCGTTTCCCTGCGGTGGCTGATCCTTCTCGGCTGTGGTAGTGGTCTCTTTGAGGCCCCCTTGATCCTGCTTCACCCCGACCCGGGCAGCTGTCGCGGCTTTGGTCCAACACTCCTCCCTAACCGCCACCAGGGCCGCGCTGGCAGAGTAGGGAGTGGCTGCAAGGTAGAGCACCAGGGATTCTTGAGGGCGCGGGGCCACCATTATCGGAGGGCTGGTTAGGTACCTCTTGAGATCTTGGAACGCCTTGTCGGCCTCTTCAGTCCATTCAAAGGGCCCCTTTTTCTTCATTAGCTTGAAGAAAGGCAGCGCTCGCGCCCCCAACTTGGAGATGAAGCGTCCTAGTGCGGTCCACGCTCGGTGATCTTCTCATTTCTCCGAGGGTCTTGGTGGGCTCATGTCCTCGACCGCCTTGACCTTTTCTAGGTTAGCCTCGATGCCCCAAGCAGGACACGAGGAAGCCCAAGAGCTTGCCCGAGGGGACCCCAAACACACACTTCTCCGGGTTGAGCTGCAGGTTCACTGCTGAGGCTCAAGGTTTCTCCTGTGTCTTGTATCGTGGTTCAGCTTCCCAAGACTTCACCACATTGTCATCGACGAAGCCTCCACATTCTTCCCGAGCTGCGGACCCAAGGTGATGTGCATCACCACGAAGGTCGCTCCTGCTATGCAGCCCGAACGACATGCATGTGTAGCAGTACACTCCACATGGGGTCAGGAAATCCGTTTTTTCACGTCTTCTACCGCCATCTTGATCTGGTGATAGCCAGAGAAGGCATCCAGGAAACACAACAGGTCGCACTCGGCGGTGGAATTGACAATCTGATCGATACGAGGGAGCGGGAATGGATCCTGCGGGCAGGCTTTGTTGAGGTTGGTGAAGTCGACACACATGCGTTCCTTCCCCCCTTTCTTCGGCACGACAACCGGGTTAACCAACCAATCTGGGTATCGGGCCTCGCGAATGACCCCTGCCGCTTCTAGCTTGCGGGTCTCTTGGACGATGAAAGCCTGCTTCTCACTGGACTGCCATCTCGCTTTCTGCTTCACGGGCGACGCTAGGCACACGTTGAGGTGGTGCTCGATTACACCTCTTGGGATCCTCGCCACTGATCAGGTTCCCATGCTAATACCTTCTTGTTCGCGTAGGAACTTGACCAGGCCTCTTCCGCCGGGCTCGAGGTTGGCGCCTATGGTGAAGGTGGCGTTAGTGGATCCGCCTCGCCGACCAAAGATCTCGCTGGTTTCGCCTTGTCTTAGGTGAACAACTGCTTCTTCTTATTGGCGAGCCCCTTGGGCTCAGGGGCGTCTAAGTCGGCGGGCTACACCGCCGTCGCTGTCTTGAAGACGAGCTTGAGCACTTACAACGCATCCCCGGTGTCTCCGGATACGGTGAGGACGCCGTTGCTCCCGGACATCTTCATGAGGTTGTATGCGCCAGTCGCGCCATGAATCGGCTAGTGCTGGATAGCCGAGGATGGCGTTGTATGGGAGGCCAATGGGAGCGGCGTCAAGTCGATCAGCTCAGGCGGAAGTTGTCGAGGTGCCAAGGTCACCGGAAGACGGATCTGCCCAAGGGAGCTGGGATGAACCGGCTCCGACGCCCAAGAAGGGCCTGCGGGGCTGAAGCGGCTCCGGCGGTATGTGGAGGAGGCTGAAGGCTTCAACCGAGAGCACGACGAGGCCCGCGCCGCCGATGAGAGTCCCGTGACGGCCACCTAGCAGATGGTGGGGGTGCAGCAAAGGGAGCGCCCGAGCAAGCTGAGTTGGAGGGGTGATCCTCCGAGCTGAAGGCCAGATCAGCCCTGGGTGCCGACCGACCCGGAGGAGCCCTATGTGTCCGCGTTCTGGGAACAGGGGTCCCCGGACTTGCCTGCCTGCGGCCTGCGGCATGGCTCAAAGGAGGCCCAGGACATCCCATCTTCATCAACGCAAGCTCAAGACCCTCGCGAGGGCTGGCTCGGGCGGGGCGGATTTACGAGGAGCTTCTCAGGCATGGCCTCGTCAGGCTGGCTCATGAGGAGGCGGAGAGTTCAAGGCAGGGTAACTCGCGAGGTGCCCATGACGCAAGCCATGATGACCAAGGGCGCCAGTCCGGCGCCAGCCTGCGCAGTGTCCTCCTTTCCTCTTTGGTGCAAAGGGAGCAAGCGCAGGCGAGAGCATCAAGCAAAGGCATCCGTTTCGGTGCAACAAGACCAAGACCAGCCCCAACGGCTGGAAGGGAGTCATCGTGGAGCCTAAGCAGGCGTCATCACCAGAGCCTTTGGCAGGCGAGGACCAACTTTAGTCAGGATAAGTGTACCCGCTGTTCCCCTTCAAAATGGCCAATTGTTGGCGCCCTTCCCGCTTAATATTTGGGAAGAGGCTCAGGGCCTTAGCCTATATAAGTAGAGCTAGCCACCATAGTAGGGGGGGAGATCCGAGAGCTGGCATCTGGGATCCAGAGAAAGACAGAGACCCGATCCTCAAGCTAGAGCGACGGAACACCACCTAGCAGTTCATCACACCCACCAAGAACAGACCCTCGCGAGGCTGATCTTCCTTGTACTGTTCTTCATCGGCCCAAGAGGCAATCCACCACACCACAAACTAGAGTGGGTATTACACCACAACGGTGGCTTAACTAGTATAAATCTTGTCTCTCTTGTCTTTGTTTGTTTGGTAGTTTAGGTCCTGCGATTGGTGGAGAGGCAGTGGAGGTTGGATCTCGTCGCACCCCAAAGTGTTCGAACCTCAAGGGTCTGCTGAACCTTAAATCCGACATTTAGCGCGCCCTGTAGGGGTGCGCCCGGAATCTGCCTCGTCGCCTCGTTCTTCCCGACCACCGCAGAACCATGTTCGACGCCCGGCTCAGACTGCTGGCCGAGCACGCCCTCACCTCCCATGTCGCCCAGACAGCTCCCATCGGCGGGCGCCCTCGCTGTTCTCCGTCACCTTAACGCGCGCCGCCACCGGCGGGAACGAGCAGCAACATCGCCCCAAAGACCCGCCCATGAGGCAGGACAGCCGCCGCCATGCCTTCGCCACCCCGCTGGTTCTTCGTCACGCTTGCTTCGCCGGCCATTGAGGCCCGAGCTGCACTCATCGCGCAAACGAGCTCCTGCGCTACCGCCCGCCGACGACGTCTACGAATAATGGCTCGACCGAGTCGCGAGCTCGTCAGGCTGCAGGAGGCGCCCGCACCGTCCGTCTCGCACCGCACCGCTCTCCGCGGGCGATAAAGCCCGAAGCGCCTCGGCCGCCTCCTCCTCAAGAAGGCGCCAGCCCCCAAGCTATGACCTCGGGCGGAACCTGTTCGCCAGCGCCCGGCGCCTGCAAGAGCAGAGCTGTCAAGAAGTTCCTCGCCCACAAGAAGCTGCCCGAGCGCCCCGCTCCCGCACGCCAAGACCCTGCGCTGCCCCTCAGCCAAGGGCGCAGGGAGGCCTGCAAGACCAAGCTCGTCGTCGTCGAGGCCCCCAGCACGCGGCGGGCTGCCGCGCCTTCACCTCCGAAGCTGCATAGCGCCGTGTGGCCCGCCAAGTTCAAGCTGCACCTGCCTCCGCGCACGACGGCACAGCCCACCCCACGGAGTTCCTCCAGCACTGAGCTGGGCATCGAGGCAACCAACGGGATGAAAAGGTTATGGCGAACTGGTTTCCCATGGCGCTCAGGACGGAGCCCGCACTCGCTCCTGAATGCGGCCCTGCACGATCTCCTCTGGGCCGAGATGCGCACTCCGCTTCATCGCCAACTTCCGAGGGTACTCGCGACCGGCCACCCGCCGTGAGCGACATGCGCCGAATCAAGCAGCAGCCGGGAAACCCTGCAAAGTACATCTAGCGCTCAACAACGCTACTCAAGATCCCTGGGGTAACGGAGGAGGCCATCATCTCTGCCTTCTCCGACGGCATGCGCGACGTCAAGATGAAGGAGGAGCTGGCGATGCATGAAGATCTATGCACCTCCCTGGAGCTGTTCAACTTGGCGACCAAGTGCGCCAGGGCTGAGAAGGGGCGCCTCGCCCTCCTCGACCTTCCTGCCGCAGATCCTGAGGAGAAGAAGTCCAAGGCCAAGGACGTGAAGTGCAAGGGGGCTGCCGTACTCGCGGCTGAACCAGACACCAAGCGAGGCAGAGATCAGCCCGAGTCCTCCAAGGGCAGTCGGTACTACGTGTACCACGACCTCCACACCCACAACACCAATGAATGCCAAGAGCTCCAGGCCGTGCGCGAAGGAAGGGTCGGCAGACGCCCCGAGCGCAGCGACCGGGGCTACGGCCGAGGAGGAGGAAGGAATGCAGATGGGAAGACCCGCGCCCGCGCCAAGGTGGAGCGACCAACCTCGCGAGGACGGCAAGACCCACCTCGCGAGGGAGGTGGAGAGATCAGCCTCGTGAGGACCGCTTGCAGGGAACGAGCCTCCCTCCGGCTGCCCCGCCACCAAGGAGAATTGAAGACCGTCATCGGGACGAGGGGCTGGGGCTTCCGAGGAAGCGCGATCGCTTCAGATCCCTGGGCGGAGCTCAAGCCCCAGCCTCTCGGCGATCTTCAAGCAGTTCGCCCAGAAGTGAATGCAGTCCTCCCCAAGCTCGGGGCCACGCGCCCTCTCGGATGGTCGGCGCGGCGCCATCACGCTCATCTCAGCGGATCAGCTCAAGTGCGCCACAGTAGGAGTTCTCCGATGCTTTGCTCCCAATCATCAACAGCGTGCTGGTCACCAAGACCTCATCGACGGCGGAGGCGGGGCTCAACGCCCTGCCCATGGAGACATTCAACAATCTTCAAGTGCCTTACACGCCTTCAGCCAACCAAGCCTTTCTCCGAGTCACCGACGGCTCCACGGTCCCGATCGGGCAGGTCCGCCTTCTGTCACCTTCGGGCTCGCGATAACTACTACACCGAGCTCATCGACTTCGCCCACATTAGCATTCGGCCAGACAACGCCATCCTCGGGTACCCAGCATTGGCCAAATTCATGGCCGAAACCGCCATGGCTACAACGTCCTCAAGATGCGAGAAGCGGCGGGGTCATCACGGTGCCTCGTGGAAGAGAGAGACGCAGTGTGCTCCCAGGAGCGAGCCTTTGAGCCGCATCGCTAGAAGACCAGACCCACAGCAGGAGGCCTCCACGAGGCCGCACTCCAAGAAGAAGAAGACATCGACCGCCCGACTCTTCAAGAGACAGCCCTCGGGGCCCGCACTGGCCGCGGGGGAGCCTCCTTCCATCATAGGAAAGCGTGCCCAACGCCTCCTCAGGCCGGGCTCGGGGCTCTCCCCACGAGGGCCGCCGACCTCGCCAAGGTCTCAAGGGAGGCGCTTGGGCACCACGTGGGCGTGCTTGAGCACGCTTCCCTGGCGGTGAGCAAGGCAAGGAGAGGCTGAACCCTCGGGAGTTCATCGGCAAGGCCATTCAGAGCTACAGGAGTCAAGGGTCATGAGGGGCAGCCGCCGCCACCAGCTGTGGCCCCCATCCAGCGAGGATGGTGGGCTGCAGCGTCTGCATCGACATACCAGTGGCTCAACCGAGCCGCGCCTCAAGAGCCTCTAGCCCTCGCGAGTGAGACGTTGCGAGGGTCGCCCAGCCTACGTATGCATGCCTTATGGCTGCCAAACGCGGGTTGCTGCGCACCAGCGCCTCATGAGGGACATCCGGGGAGGCTCAAGAGGTCGCACGCTGCAGCCCCTGGCGGAGATGGAGATGTCCGCGAGGAGCCGCCGCCTCCCGAGCCTCCCGAGGACTCAGGCACAGGGGCTCGTGGAGGATCGGCTCCCGCAGCCCACCGAGTCTGCTACACCAACACCCCTTCATCCCAAACATCACGGGTGACATCTTTAAGTTTTATTTCAGGCTGGGAGCGCCTTGAGGCCACATTATTCCCAGCCGCTGTGGTCCGTCCCTACGGCATGTATCCCTTTATTTCATGTCATTAGCCTATCCTGTTGGGGTGCCTCGGGCTGCATCATCCCAAGCCGCTCGGGCCACCCCAGCTGCATGTATCCTTCCTACTTTTCCTTAGGATTATGCTCTCGCTCCACCATGCTTGTTATTTGGTGCCTTTTCACGGGTGGCGGAATCTTGCACGTTAAAGGGGGTGCACGAGCATCGCGACTCAGGCTCCTACCGCTCTCCGCCCTCACCCTCTGGTCTTGTCCATGGCATCGCGACCTGGCTTGCCAGCGACGGCTGAGACCAGCCCGAGCGGACCGAGGACGAGTTTCTGCAGATCCGACCCAGCCTTGCGCGTTAAAGGGGGTGCCCGAGTATCACGACTCGGGGCTCCTACCGCTCTCCGCCCTCACCCTCGGTCTTGTCCATGGCATCGCGACACGGCTTGCCGGCGATGGCTGAGACCAGCCCGAGCCGAGACCCGAGGACGAGTTCGCCATCTAACCCAGCTTATGCGTTAAAGGGGGGGTGCACGAGCATCGCGACTCGTGGCTCCTACCGCTCTCCGCCCTCACCTCCTGGTCTTGTCCATGGCATCGCGACACGGCTTGCCGGCGACAATGAGACCAGCCCGAGAGCTGGGACCCGACGGCGAGAAGCACCGCATCCGGCCAAATTTGCAGGAACACACTCAAGATAAGGCCCGAGCCAGCGCCACCCGCCTTGAGGTAGGGGCCCGTGAGTCCATGACGGCTCACGGGTGCCCGGACACACCTCATCCAGCCCTACCGTGCCAGCCACGTGCTGCAGGGCTGTATACACCCAGGGCTCCTCCGAGGGAACCTCCCACGTTCGATGGAAGCACCATGCTCATTGCTGGCCGATGACCTTTCGCCGAGGAGCGGCTATGCCCGTCAGACGCATCTTGAAGTGCTATGCTCGCGCTGGTGATAAACAACCGAGGGTGGCCTCCGGGTCGCATCAACCTCGAGGCCCAGAGCTCAGCGTCAGGCCTCATCGCGCGCCTCCCCTCGGGGCGC